>JABTTQ020000639.1:0-112662 GCA_016081115.2 Rehmannia glutinosa | reverse complement strand
CACCACCTATTAGGCGCCATACACCCATAGCAGATTCTGCTGGCTACGATTTGAAGGGGTTAAGTGAAAATATGGAGAAGTCAAGGGGTACTACAGATAATTCTAAGATCTCCAGGGCAGAAAACCCTAATCCTACTCGGGGTGCTCAAAGAGCTGCTGCTCAAAATCATGAATGGGTTATGGTCAAAAAGAAGGGACCAAGAGAAACGGGATTGATTCCTAAGGAGCTTCTAAAATTAGCTAAGAATTCGAAACATACCTATTTTGAGGATAATCACTCTAATGCTGGCACTAATCGATTTTTGAGTTTGGAAAATGAGGTTTTTCAGCCATTGGATACCTTGCCACAATTAATCAATGGCCCAGATCAGGTCAATGGCTCACATGTGGACGATCAGATTGACTCCATTAATGTGGATAAAAATCTGTTAAGCGATGTGGCAGTTGCTAGAAACGAGTATATGGCAAGCGTCAGCAATCCCAATAATCTGGACGACAACTTGTGCTTGAAGGACAACTTGGCAGGGCACGCGTCTTGGAACGGCCAGAATGGCCTTGAAAATGGAGTCATTATTCCCTCTGCTGTTAATGGATCTCCTAAATGTCTCAATCATTCTATTCCAACTTTGTCTTCTTTTGAGATTAATAAACACACGCCTGTCCTCCATTTAGGTGTAGCACATGCTTTTGAGGAAACTTTTAAAGCCACTAAGGAATGTCAGCTGGGCCCACCTTCTTTAAATTCTCAAATGGACGATTCCTCTAATTTGAATAGTATTCCTATTGGGCCACAAACCTTGTCAGATAATTTGGATATTATTGGGCATAATCGCCCATCTTCCCTGAATTTGAACATGATCGAAATAGTGGGTGATAATCTTATTAACGGCTCGGATTTTAAAGGAGAATTGGCAGTAGGCGTGTCTAAAGGGGTTAATTGTGGGGCATCATCTGAAAATTCTCCCCCTGTATTTTCGAAACCTGCAACACTTTTGGAGGGTTTCAATGGCCAATTTGATAATATGGGGAATTTGCATGGGCCCACCTCAACACCTTTCCATGCACAAAAGGTGGAAAATGCCCAGCACATTTTGGACTTTGACAAAAGCAAGAAGAATGGTCTAATCTATCTTTCCTCCTCACGTGCTGCGACATCCAATGCTGTGGGGCCAGATGTTTTTTTGTCTCCCTTCAATAATTCAGCCACTATTTCCAAACTGGACCCACCACACCACTTCCCATCAATTGCTACCTACATGCCTTGTCCGCCGGATGCTGTCTCGCGTGCGACGTTGGGCCTTCACTGCCGCTTTAATGAGGCCCAACATTTCTCGAGCACACCGGCCCAACTCTCGTCAGCGGCTCAAGGGTTCGAGCCCAATCCCAGGTCTACCTCTCCG
Organism: Rehmannia glutinosa; assembly: GCA_016081115.2. Lineage (NCBI taxonomy): Eukaryota > Viridiplantae > Streptophyta > Magnoliopsida > Lamiales > Orobanchaceae > Rehmannia > Rehmannia glutinosa. The sequence goes on along the minus strand of JABTTQ020000639.1, from coordinate 111,262 downwards.
GTTTGCAGCGCTAATCCCAGCCCAATTAAATCGGCGGACCAAGCCCACTCCGCTGAGTCTTCCGTCCCGCACCCAGGCCACTATTTCTCTATTTTGGAAGATGGGCCTCTTAATGGAGTTCAGCCCATTGCTTCATTAATCACATCATCACCCCATTTGCCTGTTTCAGACGCGCCAGAGGTTAAAGAAGTGGGCTTTGCTGATTCATGTGGCCCAAATCAATTTGATCACCCCCTGCACAGTAACGCCAACAATAGTATTTTGGAGGATGGGAAAATTGCCACAAAATTGCACAAGGATAATCATGATATAGGTGTTGATCAAATGGATAAAATTAAAAAATTTGGTGTTGACAAATCTTTGAAACCGTCTAAAAAGAGTTCAAAGTCGGGCAAATTGGTTCATAATTTTCTCTACAAAGGAGGAAGGAGCCAACGAACTCAAAATCGATTAGGTGTTTCTAAATCCTCCTCATTCTAATTGATAATTATGTCGATTAAATTTTTAACGTGGAATGTAAGGGGTATTGCTAATCCGGGTAGTCAACGTCATTTGCATGCGTTAATTACTCGTCATAAATTGCCTCTCGTTGCGCTTTTAGAACCTATGACTTTGCCGTGAGTTTAGTTTCTATTGTCGTAGATTTGGCTTTGATAATGGGTTGAGTAAATCGCTCTAATCATATTTGGATTATGTCTGCTTTGCTCATTTACATTTTGACATTCTTGTTGATCACGCACAACTATTACATTGTAGACTTCTTACGTATTGTTGCCTCGGCTTTATTTATTTGACTTTCGTGTATGCTAAATGTGATAGAGTTGCTAGATATGATTTGTGGGACAACATGCGTGAGATTGCGATTAGTATGGAGGGGTTGCCCTGGCTTGTTAGTGGTGACTTTAATATCTTTTGCATGATCATGAGAGGATTGGTGGTACTTCCGATAGTCCGATGAGATGTTAGATTTTGCTTATATGGTTGCGGATTGTGAGTTATTTGATGCGGGTGTGAGGGGCCTATCTTTAGTGGGCTGAGGTGGGCTTCAGGGAGAGACTTGATAGGGCTTTGTATAATGAACACCGGTGATGTGTTTACTTCTTCTATTGTTACGCATTTATCTCGTGTTCGCTCCGATCATGCTCCTTTACTCATATCTTGTCGGTTTGTACCGTATGTGCCTCTGCTTCTTCTTCCGATTTCAAAGATATGTGGATACGCTCACCATACTTTTTTGCGGGTTGTCAAGGAAGCATGGGGGCATCCCAACGGTTTGTTTTGGAATGAGGAGCTTGCGCCTGACAAGTTGAATAGGGTCATGTCAAGTGGACTCAAGATTTGGAATCACCGACGTTTGGTAATGTTTTTGATCGGGTTAGGCGGGCCGATGAGGCGGTTTCAGCTGCTCAGTTGTATATGATAGTGATCCATCTCCGACTCATCCGGTGAGCTTCATCGTTGTGTGGGCCGAGTACGAGCTACGTTTGAAAATGGAGGAGGATTTTTGGCGCCGAAAGTTGCGATTAAGTGGGCGATCGAGGGGAGCGCAACACTAAGTTTTTCCACGGATTTGTTAGCGAAGCGGTGTCGCGCTAGATCCACTCGATTGACGATGATGGGGTGACGATCACACAGAATCGAGATTCTAAGTCGGCATCCGCTTCTTTCCTTTATTGACTTGACTTGGAGTATCGACTCCCCAGCCGATGAGTTCTTTCCCGGCTTCCGATTCCGTTGATCTTGATGGACTTTGTCTTATCCGACGGCCCAGGATGTTCGCGATGCGGTGTTTGGGATTGATCCGTCTAGCGTTTGGGGCTGATGGATTCTCATCTTTGTTCTTTTCAAAGATCTTTGGGATTTCATCGACGGATGTTGAGGATGCGGTGGTTGACTTTTTTCTCGGGTAATCTCATGTCGTCCACGTTCACGCTACATCTATAGTTCTCATTCCGAAGGTTCCTCACCTCGAAGTGGGATGAGTTTCGCCGATTAGCTTTGTGCAACGTGACGAATAAGATTATCTCTAAGATTATGAATGCGTGGTTGGTCTCGATTCTCGCTTTGATTGTGTCGCCGAATCGTGAGTGGTTTCACACCCTGGGTCGTGTCATCTCGGATAACATATTACTCGCGCAGAGCTTATCCATGATATCGGCCAGCCACGAGATTCCTAATGTGGTGATGAAGTCGGATATGGCTAAAGCTTATGATAGGGTGCGGGAATTTCTTGTATACAACTATGATTCACATGGGCTTCCCCGCCTCGGTGGATTGATATGGTTGGCGGTTGTATTGAGCACTCGCGCTTCTCTGTTCTAGTTAATGGTATCCCTTCGGATATTTTCCTTCGACTCGGGGATCATGCGGCGGGGATCCTCTATCTCTTGCCTTGTTTGTTCGCGGCGAGTATTTATCCCGGATTGGATTCCATTATTAGACGACACCGGGATATGATTTATCGGGCGCGACGGGGTTTTCCATGACTCATTTGCCTATCTTGATGATATTGTTATCTTCACTAGGGCGTCCTCGACGATGGCCTCGTCACGTTGAGGCACTTTCGAGCACTATTCTCGCTACTTTACTCGCCACCGTCGGTCCGTAAGAGTAGATTCTTTCGCCCCACGTTACATTGATTTACCGGGAGCACATGGTTCATGGTGACATGCTTTGTTCGCGATGACTTGCCGATGACTTATTTGGGTGTCCCTTTGTTCAAGGGGCGAATGACGAAAGAGCTCTTCCTCCCAGTGATTCGAGGATGTTGGATAGAGTTCTTTGGGTGGTCGACGACATCTCTCCTTTGGTGGTAGGCTCGCTCTTATTCGAGCACGCTAATGGCCACCCCGCTGCATATTCTTCAGTCATGCGGCCAAAGACAGCAGATTCTGCAGTTATTGGAGCAGATCATGGCTAGATTCTTCCTGGGGATCCTATGCGGGATGAAGAAGACTCATTGATCGATTGGGATATTATCTGTCATCCTATTTCCGAGGGTGGGTCAGGGTTGCGCCGACTTTCGAGATATTCCGACGCCTTCCGATTACAAGTTGTGGTGGAGGTTACGCGAGGGCCATTCGTTGTGGGCTCAATTCTTGATCGGCCAGAATCTTTTTATTACAATGGGCTTCGATCTCCTATAGAGCCTCTCGTAACACATAATCATAGTCATCGGTGGAGGCGCTTGAGGCGGATCGGTATTCGCCCAGGAGTGGATTTTACCTGGTCTATCGCGCGAGTGGTAGCCGTGGTCGGTTTACGGGATGATACTTGGTTTGGGCATCGGCCGCTTGCGATCATTGTTTGGATCGGCCATTGGGTCATATGACGGTTGATTGGTTCATTCGCGATGGTATGTGGGATAGAGATAGATTGTATCGTCTTGGGTCTCCGGATGTGGGCTTCCCGAGAGTCTCATTGAGGATATATCCGGGTTCCGATTCTGTTGGGTCCGAGGATATCATGCGGTGGATGTTTACCTCTCATGGTGGGTTCTCTATGTCTTTTGCTTGGGATTCTCTCCGAGGTAGAAATGCTCGAACCTTCGTATGGTGCCATTTGGAACGATGCTCTTATTCCTACTATCTCTATATTCCTTTGCGCCTCCTTCGTGTCGTCTTCTGTGGATATCAAGCTTCGGCACGTGGCACTTCCCTCGCCTCACGTTGATGTTGTTGCTTGAATAATCCACATTCTTCTCCTCGTCGAATCTATCCCTCACCTCTTTTGATGAATGATACTGCTTGTTCGGTCAGTGTGAATCACTTTCTTCCTTGGTTTGACACTACACTTCCACACACCACCGATATGATATTGTTCCTTTCATTTTGGAGGAATCGCACACACGAATCACACACGAGGCACTTGAGTCTCTTGGTTCCCTGCTTGATTTTATGGTTTGTCCGGACGGAAAGGAATAGTGTCAATCATCGATACCTTCCTTTCTTAGCATCTCACATTATTTGGCGGTGGAGCGGTATCTCCGGATTCTTGTTTCGGTCGGCGTGCAACCCATCGATTGGTCCGGATGCTTCCCTACCGTTGGCTTTTTGCGGGGAGTGCTCCACCACAGTTCCACGCAGCCGAGGATTGTGATTTGGCGAGCCCCTCGGTCTCCTCGGTCAAGCTAAACATGGATGGTTCGTTTGATCGGGACACTTTGATTCTTTGGCGGGGGGATTGATTCGAGATCATTCGGGCGAGACTTATGTTGGCTTTTCATTGTTCTCTCCAGGGCGGTGTCTAGCTTTCATCATGCCGAGCTTCTAGCGCCGAGATGGGACTGCGACATGCCCGTCTTTTTCTCTTGATTTGGATCGAGTTGACGCAGCGGCGGTGGTCACCACGATCACTTCCTGGCCTCGGCTTTGGCGGAGTTCAAGACACCCCGATTCGCATTCGGAACATCTTGAGGACCTTCAATATTCGATTTCCCACATACATAGAGAGGGGAATCGACCACAGATCACCTTGCGAGTTGGGAGTCACGCCGCTTGGCATCACATTGTTGATGAGGGCACGGCTTCTCACCACCTCCTAGCGCTCATTCGGATGGACCACCGGGATATCCGAGCTTCGCATTTTCATAGATCATTGGTTCTCCTTTTATTTTTAGATATCTCATTATGATAGTCTTTCTAGATATCGTAGTGATAGGTTATTTGTTCTTTGATTTTCTCCCGCCTTGACGGGCATGACATTGTATGAAATTTTGATTGTTTGATACACAGGTAGGGGATCACGCCTCAATCCCCCACCCCCGGGGTGTTATTAAAAAAAAAAAAAAAAAAAACGTAGGGCAACATGATAAAGATTGGTGTCGTTTACTCATTCATAAGACGCTAACAAAGATTAAGATCCAAATCAACTATCTATGTTATTGCTGAAACCCAAGCTTCATCGAACTTGAACTAAGAAAAGGTTAACTGCAAAAAACACCCTTGAGATTCAATCTATCTAATTACAAAAAAAAATACAGATATCTTTCAAAATTACAAATACCCCCTTACATTTGTTTTTATTTTACAATTTGCCCCCTCAAGGGGCTGTTTGTAATACCTTAAGGCTATCATTGTAATTTTGAAAGATAACTGGAGTTTTATTTAATTAGGCTGAACCTGAAGGGTGGTTTTTGTAATTTACCAACGAAAAAATACTGAAGCAAAAGGAGCAGGTAGCATTTATTTCAAGATAGGCAATCCACAAAACTTTACCTTTTCAAAAACCAGCTTTGGATTCCGAATCATGTCACCAGGAGTAAGCTCTAACTTCTTAGTAGAGAGGCTCACTCGGCCTCTCTCACGGTCATGGCTTAGAATCATAACCTACACCAGCATTTAACACATAAGTACAAATTTCTTTGGAGGGTGGCAAGCAAATATTAAGTGCACAGAGATGCACCTTTAAAGTGTCACCAGGCTGAAGAACAGTAGCAATATCTGAGACACGATCGTGGCTAATCTGGCTGACATGCAAAAGACCATTAATTCCACCAATGTCAATAAAGGCACCATAAGGTTTCTAGCTCTGAACAGTGCCAATTACTACAGAACCAATTCCAAGCTGTGCCTGACTATCAGCCATAGCCTTGCGATTACTGAGGACTAGCCTGGACTATTCCTCGTCAACCTCCACAAATTTAAGAGGAATTTCTTTTTCCAGAAGCTCCTCTGCTGTTGATTTCTGGTACAAGTGCACTAGAACCCTTGATAACCTTCTAATTAACTATATATAACATGAGCTGAAATTGTGACAATAAAATTAAGGACTAGAAAACATGTCACATCTCAATGGGGTAAAAACGCAAGCAATATACCAATTTTTACGCAATAGAAATTCAAAGAACCAGGACTGGAAATCCAGGATAATTAAGCATCAGAAAAACATTCATGAGAAAGTCGGAATAAAGAACTAACTGTTGAGATTTGTGAAAATGGAACAAAACCACGAAGACCCTCCACCACTCCACCTTTATTAGCTCCAACCACCTGCTTGTCGCAACAAAGAAATTTCAAGTTAAAGCATGTTTCAATACAGACTATTAAATTGAAAATAAGGCAACAGACTTGTAAATTGTCAAAGAAGAGATGATATCCTAAAAAATTAAAGTTGCAAATGTGGAAGTATCAAAATGTCAGCAAATGAATTATGATAATATGCCACAACAAACTTACTATGCACAATTGTAAATTTAGTTTCGGTAAAACCATACCTTACCCTTGACAACAACATCTTCAGCTTGAAGTTGTCTACACCGTTCCCAGGCAAGATCATATTGAATTGAACGAAGACTCAAGATCAAACTATCATCAGCCTCATTCTCTCCAATAATTACAAATTCTTCACGTAAACCAGGAATTATGCCAGCCTCTTCCACATGTTTGATACTGTGGATGGATGCCTCTCGTAAAGGTAAGTATGCTGATGATTTTGCAGTTATGTCAACTAGTGCTCCATTTGCATCTGTATTAAAAACTGTTCCCTTGACCTAATAAAAATGAAACCAAATCATGTAAATTGAGCTAGACTTCACTCTTTCTTTTTCGATATCATGACTGAGGTGAACTACTTTGCAGAACTAAGTAAAGAAAAAAAAAGGAAATTCCATTGTTAAAGTATACACAACGAAACATATGGTTCCATTTGATAATGTGGAAGTAGTGATCTCAGCACCACACCTATCTAGAAATATAAAGAATTCCATTTCCACGATAAATGCGTCCACAATCTTATCCAAAACATCCGTATGAGTAACATCTTCAGACAATCTTTCTCAATGACATCAACATAATCTCACCAACAATTGCTAAAAATTAATGTGCATCTTGAAATCGAGCAAATAGTTTAAGTGATAAATGTTGCTTCTATATCCCAGACCATATTTAATCATCCTAGTCTTATATTTTCAGCTCCATTGGAATTAAATTATTTAAGCTGTTTCTGCTTATTAAATTTCTAGACACCCCTACCTGCAATTTTCATATTATTGAATTCACCAAATTTTTCTTGATTCTGTCAAATTCCAGTAAAAGACAAATGCCAGTTAAAACTAGATATGAATGTTAAAGGAACAATTGCCAGTTGGAGATAAGGATTAAAGATGTCTTATTATCTATTAATCCTTATCTCCATCACAATCCTATCAAAAATAACAGAAGGTAAATTTCTTTAGTTATGACACGCTTGAATAGAGAAATAAAAGGCAAAACATCTCATCTCCTTCTCCGTTGAGAATGTAAAGCATCCATCTCCATTCAGAGTAAGAATATCACCAGAGCAGACAATAAGAGTATAAACATGCTCACTAATCCAGTAAATCCCACGGCCAATATTCAGTAATTACATACCCCAAAAATTTAACAAGTAAATGCACGCGCACCCTAGCTCACACCAAACTCAATTCTGAAAACAAAATGCAAAAAAATAAAAAATGTCACCTTGGTACCAATTTCCGAGTTGAAGTCATACTTATCAAGGGCAGCGTGAAAGTCATCAACGGTGAAGGCCACACCTTCCAATGGGGCTGTACGACACCTCTCATACGCCTCTTCAAACATCTCTTTCAGTTTCATTCTCTCTCTCGTTTGTGCATTGTTATAGCAACTGCAGCTGCTGATATTACACTTCTCCTCTTAGGCAGCACCATACTGTAATGATTCTTGGAGGTAGAGAATTTGTTGCTTTCTACAGTTGAAATCGGTGGGCATTTCAGCCCACCGAATTGTTGTGCTAAAGATGCCGCCATATCTTTCGTTATCAGAATTGCTGAGAAAGAAGAGTGTGTGTGTGTGTGTGTGTGTGCGCTCTTTCTGGATTTGGCTTTTGGATGTGAAGAAGATCGGGTGAGATAAGGTTAATGCTGCTGAATAGAATTAGAGAGGGAAAGATTGAGGACTGGGGAGGGGCCCACCTTGAGTAAGGCTCTTGGGCCTATAGAGAAGAAATGTCTGCTTTTTGGTGGGCCTATATTCTCCAGCCCATTGAGATGCCAACTTGAATATTTCTCATCTCTTTTACCAGATTTGTTTTGTTTTGTGTGTATCTTGGAGGATGATACTAATTCTAGATTATGGTACATTTATATCTGATATGTTTCGTACATGTAGATCTAATGAGAAATCTCGGATTTGGGAATACTTCATTGGCCCTCTCGGATATTATTTCAGATAATTTGGGATTGTTTCGACAAAATCTCAGTTTTACAATAAAATTCATTATAAATATGGTAATTCATTGATATAATGTTCAATTATTTCTATATAAAATAATAGATTTTAGTGAGAAGATTCTTAAATTAATTATTTTAAAAAATTGTATTATTTAACAAAAATATTTCAAGACTAGAAAAACAAAATAAAATAGTATGATTTTATTAAAATAGGAAGACGAAAGAAAAAACGGAGAACAAATTGTTTTATTGACGGAAAATTTCTGGAGATTTTCTCACATTGTTATTTATGAAAGATATATACAGAATTGCAGCCAGCCCACATAGCCATTTCCACCACTATAACTGAAAGTCCACGCAAGAATTGGTTGCTTCTTCAGGGCTCTAACAATGTCATGTTGTGTTTCAGCAGCTATTGAGATTAATATTGACATGTAAACCGAAATTGTGGAAAAGAGTTCAAAAATAAACCTTGGCGCAAGTTAAATACCAGATGAGCAAATCTTTTTTTTTTTTTTTTTTTTTTTTTGGAATGAGCAAATCTATTTGGTAAGTGTAATTTGATGTATTAAAACCACCACCGCATATGACAAATAAATATTCAGGCATATGTACCAGGTATCACCTCTCAATCCTGTAACACCTCATTCTAGGAAGAGAGTATTCAAGTCATATAAAATCTCAACAAAGCATCAAATATTGGGCTGCAAAACCAATAGCAGACTACCATCAAAAGAGCAACACGGCAACAATCAAAACTCTCAATCCACTTTGGCCTTTTGTCGCACTGAGTAGAACATTCTCTTAATTACCCATGGTACCTGCGAAAAAAGTTTAATCAACATCAAATCACACCACCAAAGCACATATCAATATTGCATCCAGTCTTTCGTCATCGTTATCAAAGAACCTCTTTTATGTCTCAAGCCCACAAGCAACACATACATACGCACGTGATATGAAATTAATTTTCAAATTGATAACACTAGTAGACACCAAAATACAAACAATACATTTACATCTAGAAATGTCTATACTCACTTTTTTAATTTTCATTAGAGCGTAACAAACATGGAAATGTGCTCTTGCTTTCAAATTCTATGAGCATTTAAGCATTGTCTGTGAACAGAGTTTTGAAAAAGAATGAGCTAGGAAACACAGATCCCGTTAACACTTTTTGTTGAGCTTAGAAGCCAAGTCGCAAAACTCTAAGAGCTTACAAGCCAAATAATATAGTCCTTATTATCAAACTATAAAGTTGTTCCAATACTACCATATCTAGTAAACATTTGAAATCCTGCCTATCTTGATTACTGAAAAATGCAATTGTTTGAGCCTCAAGCACAAAAGAAATACCTACATTCTCCATACACTGATACAACCGAAGAAAGGGTAATTTGACATGGAAACTAAGTCAAGGAAGGCTCACCTCTCATGGAAAAATTGTTTACACACCATCAGTTGCAGCATGGAGATTAGTTACTTTTCCAACAGCAGCAGTTTTCCCTGTCAAACACGAAAGTCATGGGGATCTTATTTTGAAGATCGAAGACTCCAGAAGCTACTGAATATTTTATTAATAATGTATGTGTTACTCTAACCTTCAGTTCGGAGAGTAAATCGCCCAAGCTGTGCAAAATCAGAAAACTTCTCAATGCATATCATGTTATTAACCTGGGAAACACAATTTCACAGCAAAAATTGACGTCATATGCCCCAGAGACTATTAATATTGTTACTAGCTAGAGCAATTATACTTAATGAAACTGTAAGGTTTTCCATCGGTCCATCAGATAAACTAAGTAGGACAATTTATAGAACAAAGTTAAGAGATAAAATCATCTTCCAAAACAATCATCTTTAAAAATACAATACTTCTTTGAAGTCGAATGTGGTTTATGCCAGATAACCAAGAGGCACTAACAACCTAAAACCAGAACATTGTTATCAAATAACATCTATGCCAGCAAAATGTGTACTAGAGCTGACCTGAACACGGCATACAACCAGAGCACCTTTCTTAACAAACAGAGGTTTCTTTTTCATAGGTTTTCTGGTTTTCGGATCAATCTGCTGGATCAACTCAACAATCTCGCATTCCTCCACAACTGCATGGATGTGCAGAACAGCCTTGTAACCAGCACAAAAATTGCCTGCGGAGATGGAAAATAGTTAATTAACATTATCCAATGTGTGTACATAAGATTGGTCAAAATCTTGTATATGGAAGAAATAAAAAGGGAAAAACAACCAGAAATAAATCAAAGTGAAAAACATACATTGTCAAGCAACTCTAGAATCTGCAAGTGGGCATCAAACTCGGAAACAGCAGGTATTGGCTTTGCTGCACATAAAATAACATTTTCTTCTGTTAGGAAAAGGAATATCAAAACCTATGTGAAACTAACTTAGGATTAACTTAGCGATGCAGATACATTCCGAGCTCAAATTGAGAGAAAGTTTAATGAATAAAAGGTAGCAGGCTAGCAGCTAAAATTGGAAGTTGAAAAGTAAAAAATTGATTGATGGCTGCTGTGAACAGGAACAGAACACTATTAACAGTATGTGAATGGTAAACAAAGTAAAAAACAGGTGAGATTTATTCCTGCAGAAAACCATGTTGACTAAGCAAATCTTGCGTAAAGTATTTATTAACTACTCTCTCAAAAGAAAGACTAAAAAAGGGTATAAAGACTGCAAGAAGCCATCCTTTGTTGAATGGAAAGATGCTTTCCCTTGAAGATTCCAAATCTTCAATATTTAATTCCAGTGCTACCCAAACCAAAAAGAACAATAATTGAACCTATATCATAGATCAAACAATTTCTGATAGCCCTTTTCAGCGGACCCTAATGCCAAAGCTAAAGAACAGATACCCACAAATTAAGAATACACAAAAATGCCTGAGATGACTGGTTATTTGCCGAACAATCCTGAATTAGCGCCTGATCACTAGAAGAATTTTTCCATATTGCCATTACTTGTGAGCTTTGGAAGATTTAAATGGGCGTGGAGTTGGATCCCAAGCTTTTCTATGTAAGACAGTCTTCAGAGCGAAAGGAGATCCGGATAAACATTCTGGCATATAATTACAGTTACGTAAAGGAGAATCTCCAATCAATTACTCGAAAATTACTCATGGAGATAGAGAGAAGTGATAAAAGCAGTTACACTAAATTCCATATCTGAGTAAGTAAAGTCATTTCCATCAAGAGTCTAACTCAGTCTAACACTAGCCAACAATTACATAATCATCATGACCGTAGGGCTGAGAGACACCACTGTATCATCAACAAATATTTTCAAAAGCACCTTATAGTCAGGTGTCTCACCCTCTTAAGAGTCACTAAACCATCATAGAAAGCCGAGCTACCTTCTTCAGTAAGTTCCTCAACTCTTTATTGCATACATGGTCCGCACCATGTCATAACATACTATTTTTTATCCAGTCAATATATGAATAAAAACCACATTGAAGCTCAGACTATACATGACACATAACTATATAGCCCCAAAAATAATCACATCTTTTAACATTTTATCACTGAATAAAATCGACTTATAGTAGGTGTAAAAATCTTACATTACGGAGCTCAGAACTGTTAAGATAATTGTAGTTTTAATTCAAAAGGTTTCTCGTCTTTCCAGAGACAGTAAGTAATTGCAAATGCCTGCAGATTAATTAACCCTAACAATCTTAACATATGGATGCTGCATAAAAGCAAGGAAGAAAACACCTTAGGTCCCATTATTTATTAATTTATGTTTCTAAGGCGCAAAGTCCATCCCAAAATACCTACCAACGCTACACAAAATAAAACCAGCAAGTATATCCTCTTCCTCGATCCCAGACACCCTGACTCGCAAGTTTTCACCAGGTCCTGCGCGCCTCACTTTGTCTTCATCACAGAAGATGGCAAGAACTTTCACCTGAACCTGAAAAAAGAAGCCAAGAGTATAATCTAATCAATTTTCTTTTACAAACTACTAAGACAATCATAAATCTGCATTATTAGATATCAAGATAAGGATTTCAGCGAGCACCTTATTCGGCATGATCATCAAATTATCACCTTCACGAATACTCCCAGATTCTACTTTGCCCATAACAACCGTTCCCATGTCTTTAAATTTGTCAATAATAGGCATTCTATCAAAAGAAGTAAATGAATTACTAGCCGAATAACTTGATCCAGTGTTAATCTAGCAAAGTAAATCCAGAAAGAAAGGATTGTATGAACAAATAAAAAGGTTCCTGATACAGCAAAACTAAACATTCGACGAACAGGGAAAGCTAACAGTTCGAACAGAGTATCCTCTATCTGATTTCCAGTAACAAAAGGAAAAGGGTAATTTTTTTTTTAATAATATCATTACTGAATTGAGATAAAATAAAATATAAATACTAGTGTGGCATTCACAGTATAATGGACTAACTGCTAGCCAACAAATTGTATATCATTAGCAACTAGAATAGAATATGTAATGATCAAAGAACTAAGAATAGGTATAAGTTTAACCAGCATGAGAATATCCATGCTGTTGAAGATTAGTTCTGCATGACAGCAACAGTTATACAAAAAGATTTTAAAATACTTGTTATTCACAAGCATTGGTCACAACCCAGATGAAAGACCTGTAAGGCAGGGTAATAAAGATTCTACTCTACCTGAATGGACCTTTCGGATCACGTGTTGGAACTTCAATAGCATCAAGAGCTTCAAAAAGGCATGGGCCATCCCACCACGGACATACACTTCTGCCCATTCTGGTTTTCATATTTGTCCCCATGAGACCAGAAATTGGGAGAAACTGTACGTCTGAAAAAAAAATAATGCCCAGACCACATCCAAAGAAAAAATATAAGGTCAAGTAATGAGAATCATATGTATTGCAGAATGGAACTTTTTATAGAGTTCATTATCAAATACAAAAACGAAAACTATGACAATTCTTCATTGTACAAGTTCTGTATAAGATACACAAAATCTTCATCATTACGTAAGCATCATACTAGAGAGTATTTCTAAAGCTCGACTGTGCAATCACAATTATGAAAAGTTCTTCCAAATCTACAACATAATAAATCTAGTTTTATCCAAATATTACACCCACGGATCAACAAGATACGCAAATTTGTCTCGTATTCCAATGAAAACGTGGGCAATTTAAACTAGGAGCATGCATTTCTAAATGTTTTTTCACAAAAACCATTAACTTTTGCTTGCCTGCATATAGACTTATGCTTCAGCACACGACCAAAAGAAACTAGTGACCCATCAGGAACATGATGCAGGCGGAAACACAAATAAACGAGCAACGAACAAAAGCAATACGAAACTTCGCGAAGAAACGTAATTGCAATGAACAAGAGAATAAATCTCAAAATTTAATAATATTCAATCTCCTAAAAATAATAGTAAAACAACTATTTATAAGACCAAACTAAAAGTCCTAACTTAATTAGAAAATATTAAAAGATAAGCCAGAATCATTAAAAGATAAACCAGAATAAAAGACTCCTAAACATAAATCACTTCCTAAAATATAAGATAATCTAAAATCCTAAAAGATATATCATATCTCCATCATTCTCTCTGGGGTCGAAACGATTCGTCCTCGAATCGGAAGGGAGATCAAAGAATTGTCAAACCATGGAGGGGCACGAGGAGGACGAGGCGAGAAAATAAGATACAACTTATATTTGGAATTTTGGCATGTTGAACAACTGGAGCAATTTATCTCGGAATCATGATTGCTATGAAGTAAACAAGTAATTGGGTGTTGCTGTTGCAACATCTGTTCTTCGTCTAGAGAGTGAAAAAGATCATTGAGAACAAAGTATCCTTTTTCTCGAGAAGTAAGAAAACAACTTTTTACGAATATCTTCAACCCATTTAAATCCTTTATATCCACCAAATCCGAAACCATTACCAGAACTCCATCATTCCAAGATTCAGAAAAATGTGTGGTCGTACATTCTGTTCTCATATAATTGAGAACATGTGGCAGGATCTGTAGTGCATGATAGTACTGCCCCACTACATATGTTCCCACCTCAATTTTTTTGTCGAAAATTAATGATCTGTCATAACCACATTCATCTGTGTCAAACTTCAGTGATTTTGCGTAGTCAATTAGTGAAATTGTATCGTCACCTTCCATGTCAAATATAGGTGGCCCATCATAACCATCAATCTCCTCGTCAAACTTTGAAGGTTCTTCGTAGCCAACCATCAAAATTATATCGTCACCTTCCGTATCAAAGATAGGTGGCCCATTATAATCACCAATCTCCTCGTCAAAGTTTGGAGGCTCATCGTAGACAACCTCCATAATAGTGTTGTCGATTTCTTCATCAAAAATTGGTGGCCCATCATATCCACCATCATCCTTGTTTGATGAAACATATGAGGACAGATAAAAATCAATACCACATCCACCGCAATAGTTTCGACTATTGCCTCCGTTGCCTACCTCGCACGCTCGATCTCGGTTGGCCATGAGGTTGGCGGTGACGACGCCGAAAATTTCCTGCCGGATGCGAACGTGATTATCCGCTGTGTCAACAAGTCGATCTGTTGACGGATGCGCGGCGTCGTCGTTCATGCGTTGTGGATCCTGCCTGACAACATGGTTCGGGAGCGTAGATCGGTCTCTCGAATACCAACCGATGCGGGGCGTAGCAAGAACAACAAAGAACACAAATACTACCGTTGATTCGCAAGAATACCGGAAGTATTGAATAAAGCAATATAATTCTCAAAAGAACATGTATTGCAAAGAGAATAAATCTCAAATCTTAATAATATTCAATCTCCTAAAAATAATAGTAAAACAACTATTTATAAGACCAAACTAAAAGTCCTAACTTAATTAGAAAATATTAAAAGATAAGCCAGAATCATTAAAAGATAAACCAGAATAAAAGACTCCTAAACATAAATCACTTCCTAAAATATAAGATAATCTAAAATCATTGAACGTTTGACACAGATGAATGTGGTTATGACAGATCATTAATTTTCGACAAAAAAATTGAGGTGGGAACATATGTAGTGGGCGGTACTATCATGCACTACAGATCCTGCCACATGTTCTCAATTATATGAGAACAGAATGTACGACCACACATTTTTCTGAATCTTGGAATGATGGAGTTCTGGTAATGGTTTCGAAAAAATGCGAGGGACCAATAGAAATAAACACGGATTAGAAGTCACTTCACGAAAGAACTCACTGTGACAAAGAAAAAGAACCGATTCCGTAGCGGCGATGGTGGCGCGCGAACCCCGAATCAAGACAAATTTAACACCTTCGAACATGAAACTGTATGTGTTTAATCGCCCATCATGTGTAACACTTCGATCAAATTGCCATGGGCGTCCCAATAATATATGACATGCATCCATGGGCACCACATCACACCAAATACTATCTCGTATATTTGGCCCGAATGGAAAATGTGACGAAGACGCGTTTATCCACAAATATTAGTACCACGATTAAGCCAGGCCAATGTGTATGGATGGGGGTGCGATTCCATTGGAAGAGATAATTTTTTACGACTTCTTCCGCGGACATTACGTTCTCCGAGGAGCCCGAATCAACAATAAAGCGACATACTTTCCGTTGATTGTGCGGTGGATTCGAAAATATTATGGCGTTGAATTGGCGGGTTTCCACATGGGGGCAAGACAAGTGCGTCCGAAGAATCGATGAATTACCGACATCACCTTCAAGAAGTTCTTCGCTTTGACAGATGGGTGTGTCGTCATCATACACAGTGGTCCGAATAGGGAATTGCTTCCGTGTCTTCCGCGAATAGTGGTCCGAGCGCCGGAATATTTAGGACATGTGGATTGCTTCTGGACCCATTTCGCCGCAAGAGAAGCAGCTCCCAGGACGAAGTGGTGGGCCGCGAATCGCTGAAAGAGGAGCCGAGTAGTATGTGAGCGTCTTTGGAGCAGATTGGTAGGGGTGGCACGACCATCGGTGGGCGGAGGGGTGCGGGTAGATGGGGGCGGCGAACTCGCGAACGACGTGATTGTTGTTTCTCAAGGAGGAGAGCACGTTGATGGGCTTGAGGGACTGATAAGTGGAGAAAACATGTTAAGAATGTCCCGCAAAGAGACCCTGAGACCACCTAAGTAACGCGAAACTAATTGCTCATCCTTTCGCGTAACTCAATACGAGCAACGAGGTGATAAAATTCTTGAATAATCATCGATCGAACGGGACCCCCGACGTAAATTTTGTAATTGCTTTGAAAAAGAAGTCGGTTATAATTAAACGAGGAACTCCCGACGAAGGTATTTCACAAATTTGTTCCAGCAAACAATCGGTGATTTGCCTTGGCGTGCGCGCGTGTGTTTGAGTTGTTGCCACCAAGCACTTGCGCGACCACGGAAACGGGTGGCAACAAGAGCAACTCGACGATCCCGAGGAACAGCCTTGAACTCCAGTAACTCTTCAATGGTGCCAAACCAATCTAAAAAACTTTCGGGTTCTAACCCTCCCGTAAATTCCGGTAAGTCAAGTTTGAAACCTTGTTCCCATCGTCTGGATTCAGCAAAACGATCTTCATCCTGTGGAGCCAATGGGGCAAAAGGATTTTCTATGGAAGCTGTGTCTTCGTCATCCGATGATGTGGGTGGAGACGGACGAGCGTTGCCACCACGCTGCGGATGTCCGTGTACACCAGCACCATTGCGATCCGTCGCGCGCACAGGGTTTGGAACCGCAGGTAAGCGCGCTGTGAGTTCATCAAAAAAAATTTGTTGCTGTGCGTGGAGATTAGCCATCTGTTGTGTCAACAATTCACTTAGTTGACGGATTAGTGCGTTGTCGTTCTGCCGTTGTTGATCCTGTCTGGGCGGCATGGTATAAGGAACGTAAACTGGTATAAGACCAAACTAAAAGTCCTAACTTAATTAGAAAATATTAAAAGATAAGCCAGAATCATTAAAAGATAAACCAGAATAAAAGACTCCTAAACATAAATCACTTCCTAAAATATAAGATAATCTAAAATCCTAAAAGATATATCATATCTCCATCAGAACATCAACAGAATAAATGCAAAAATACATGTAATTTGCCAATACTGTTCATTTAATGTCTAAAAGCTTAACCTCAAAATTTAAAACTTAGCATAAGACATCAGCAGAAATGAAAATAATAAAATTGAAGAGTTCATCTACTCTGCATGAGTATACAATTGTAAGTTCCTTATAATTTAGTAAAAGCTAAGTAGTGCTAGGAAATATTTATTTCCCAAATATTTATCTCTGTTTTGAATATGATTGTTATGATAATGAAAACACATATGATATTTCATCAAACTGCCTCAATATTGACATGTAATCTTTCAAAAATCAGACACCTAAATAACATGAAATTGAAAACAAGAAAGGAATCTAAATGAGACAACTCATAACAATAAGATGTTTGGTGAATAAATTACCTTTTTTCACATTATAACCTGAAGACTTCAGAAATGTTATCATTTTGGACTCAATCTCATCAAATCTGCAGGGATAAGATGGCAATAAGACAATGAGAAAAATGAAATCCAGACTAGCGAATGCCATTAAAAATCCCATTAAAAATCACCTTTCTTTTGACCATTTAACAGTAGGCTCATCCATCTTGTTCACGACAACTAGCAGCTTAGTGACTCCTAAAGTCTTTGCTAGTTGAACATGTTCACGTGTCTGTCCACCTCTCTCATAACCAGTTTCAAATTCTCCCTTCCGAGCAGAAATAACCTGGGCATAATGTTATTGGCATTTAAGTTGTTATATAGGGACAATGAATAATCAGAAATTCACTCTAGCTTAACAGAAAATTTTCTGAGACATTGAAATGATACCTACAAGTACACCTATATCTGCTTGAGATGCTCCACTGATCATGTTAGGTACATAACTTTTGTGACCCTGAAAATTCGAAGTTAACAAAACAAAGAAATTCAATAGAAATCCAAATTAAGGGGCAAACAAATCAGCTGAACATATAAAGTAATGACGAGCTCGTTATATCATATATGAACACATTCTATATGATTCCATAAAACAAGTAGGCAAAAAATAGACGAAACTGATTTAATCATGTAGTTATTTGCAGTATAATGATAAAAATTCTATTTTTAATCGAGTATCCTCTCTAAGAATTAAATTAAATGAGTAAGATGCATGGAAACCAAAGATAGTTTTCAAATTCAAGGCTATTAAATTGCATACTAACAAATTGCTCTCCATCTATATACATATACAGCTCATAGTTATTAATGCAATAGGCAATGCCATGACGACAAGTCATGGCTAGCGCCCAACGGCCTAGGCGACAAAAGGCGATGGCCTGACCATGCAAAGCGACAACAACTAAAAACATGTTTCCTGAGCTTCTCCTGATACTTACTAATAAATCTTCACCCAACTTAAATCTCCAATTTGGTCTAGATTTTGCAAGGAAAGGTAAAAAGGAAAAGGAAAAGCATTGAGAATAATATATTATCCCTTCTTTTTAACAAAAAAAAAGTAGGATGTAATTGGGTGGTATGACAAAACAAAAAAATGGGAGAAAACATATGCCTAACCTTAATAACAAGAAGAAAAAAAAACAAAATAGTGGTTACCGGAGCATCCAATATAGTAAATCTTGTGGTTTCTGTTTCAAAGTGAGCTCTTCCAACTTCAACTGTTTTCCCCTACAATGTGAAAAATTTCAACAGAGCCAAAGTTGCAGGCAAAAACATTTAAAGATAAATAACACCGATCACGTAACTACAACCACCAATAGACAAATACCTTAGCCCTCTCTTCTTCATTTGTATCCATGATATAAGCCATGTACCTATTTTTGAACAAAACATAAATAGGGAAGCAGTTTTATTAAAGCTGGATCAAGCAATTTATACCAGGACAATTACTGAGGTTAAACAAAGAAAAAAAAGGATTGACAGCAGAGATCAGCCAACCATCAGAAATTAAAGAAAGCAGCAACCAAATGACACCTATGTTTTGCATTTATTTTAGGTTGGAGGTCACATAAATTCAACTGCAATCTCAAGTAAATACCAAAAGACTAACATAGCAAGGAAGCAGGAGACTACAGCAACAGGGCAGACTACAAGTGAGAGACATGTTTGAATCCAAGAGTTCTACACGTCTCCAACACCTGACAACCATACCCACATCCAGCTCCCCAAGAAAGGGGGACGTTTTCATCACTTGAGAGCAGATGCAAACAGATTGGCAGGCCAAGAAATATGTAATTGATACTAACTAAAATTAGCAGTTATCCTCTAGAATAAAAGAGAATAATGTGCAACCTTCATAATAGTATTTCCGTATACACATTCAATCACTGCTATTATATCACAATACTTTTTCATTGTAAGAGTGATTGCAAGAAGAACCATGAACAGAAAAATATACTCACAAAATGACAACTAAAATTTCAACTTTACATCCAACACCCCAAGAAAGGGGGAAGTTTTCATCACTTGAGAGCAGATGCAAACAGATTGGCAGATCAAGAAATATGTAATTGATACTAACTAAAATTAGCAGTTATCCTCTAGAATAAAAGAGAGAATTAATGTGCAACCTCCATAATAGTATTCCCGTATATACATTCAATCACTGCTATTGTATCACAATACTTTTTCATTGTAAGAGTAATTGCAAGGACCATGAATAGAAAAATGTACTCACAAATGACAACTAAAATTTCAACTTTAATATAGGATTCCCTATATCACATAAATCTGATTGACAATAAGCAATGTTTTCTATCAGAAAATTCCTATAATCACATACATACTAGGATCAAGCTCAAATAAAAATCTTTACTGGTTTAAATACTATGCAAAGAAGCACTCACCAACTTTCCCTACTTTTTTCTTTAGCTTCTTTTTCATATTTTTGGATGGTACGGTCATCAACCTGACCACTGAGGAATAATATCTGCCCTCCGATTGTGGACTTCCCAGCATCTGCAGACCATATGAAAAACAATACTTGAGATTAGAAACTGCAACATAGGCAGGCTCCAAGTGATAAACCATTCACTTCTATTTTCTGAGTATACCATTCGAGCAATTTTATTTTTCTGAAATTTTATTGTGCTCTTTCGAAGTTTGGGGAGACAAGGTAAACAGAAATAGGATTATGGCATGACATTGAAAAAAGAAAAATAAGACGCATCCAGTATTTACAAGAAAGAGCAAATCAAAGCTAAGGTAACACCTAATACTCTTAAGCTTATAACCAGTGAAAATATACACGTGTTACAGTCAATTCAAAATATTAGAAAGCACTCATAAAGACTCCATTCATCTATGCCTGAATGCTCACGTATCCTTTCGGAATGTCCGTGGCTATTGTTTCATTTCCTAAAATAAAAAGTTACTTCCATATGTAATTTTAGGTACAGAAAAGATGTGACTGACACCAATTTTACAGATTACTTCAGAGAATAGGAACAAAATCCATTTTTTATACAACAGAGAGAGTATAAGGATTTAGGGATTAAGGAAGTGCCCCTACCAACATGACCAATAAATACAACATTCAAGTGTCGCTTCTTTTGGTCATCCACCTCATCTTCAAGATCATCTGGAGGAGAGCTTTCTTTTTCTTTGCCTGAATAACCAAATGAAAACATAAAACCATAAGCACAAGTTTCTAAGGTAAAGACACATATGGTAACAAGCTTAGACTTATCTGTGTGGAAATCAGTCAATTTATTAATAACCCAACCCCACAACCCCTCGCCAAAATTAAAAAAAATAAAAAATCCATTGAACCTACCAATGAGGTAAACAAATACAGAAAGACATTATTGAAATATGTGAAGCATTTTAGTGTCTGCTAGCTATATATAATGAAGGACAACAAAAAGATATATGACCTTGTATATTCAATTAAAGGTCTCTATGGCATAAGCTTACCTTCTACAACATCTTCTGGCTCAACTTGCACTGGTTTGGAGTCTGCATATACTCCGGCTGTCAAACCTAAAGCCATCAGCAAAATGAACATTTATCCATCGCGCTTTGCACAAATCAATTCACTGATACGCTGATAATAAATTCCCTAATTCGATCAATTACAGATGCAAATAAATGCATGAAGATATCAATAACTAAAAAAGTATGTTCTTAAGTCATCACATAAAAGTATGGAATACAAATGTTGAATTCTAAAGATACATCAAGCTTCTTTATCAGATGCAACTTTCTTCTTTATCCTTATGGATGAAGTACACCATCAACTCCATGAAAACAGTGGGCCATCATATTAACCGTTATTTGCTTTACCTAGGAAATCAAAATATACAAGGGGCAAGAGCACAAATTACTGTTGGCCTAAGCCACATTTACTGCATGTTTCTTTATGGAAACAGTCAAATGTTCATGATCAGATATATTTCCTTTCGACAACCAACTTATATAATATGGGAGAAGCTAAAAATGAAGAAGACAGACAAAACAACAGGGATAAAAAATAAGAAAACGGAATGAAAAAAGTCCATAATCCAACCCCTTCGAAGATTTTCATAAAACATACAAATGCTTAATTCCAACACCATCCAGTAGCAAATTCAGCCATTACAAATATAAGGAGGCACTAGAAAGTCAACTCAAATTTTTATTTTTCTAAGCACTTTGATGCTTCAACATTATTGTCTTATTGCTACTTTCTCGAGCCAGAATATTTATCATAAGTTTAATCTTCAACCTATTAACTATTATGCGCATCAGGTGAATTTACATACCTCCATCAGTTTTATCAGGATTTACTACTGCATCAAGCTTCCCTTCTTCTGTGTTACCCATCAAAATATCTTCTGCTAGCAATGAGCCAGAAACAATAAAAAAAAAAAAAAAAATCAGAAACCAGAACATGTTACAGAAGGTAGGTTATTGCTGAGTATGAAGTTTTAAGAGTACATATTTCTAAGCAAGCAATGCCAAGTGCAGATAAATCATAGCTGTAGTCTTCAACCCACTAATTAATGCAAATTGTATGTAATACTATCTACCTCCATTGGTAGTATCAGGATCTACAACTAAATCGGGCTTTCCATCTTCTGGGCTAGCATTCCTACTTTTTACTAACTAAATAAATACTCATATCTATAACAAGAACAGTTTTACCAGCTGAATCAAGCTGCAGGGCCTTGATGTCCTCCTCAATATCTATAACAATTCATAAAATTCAGAAAAAAAAAACAAATACAGTCCAAAACATTGAAATTAAGCAAAGAAAAAAGAGAAAACCTATCAGACCCTGTGTTGGAAGTGTCCGACCCAATTCCGACATAGCTTGATGTAAAATTAACAAAAAATGACAATCATACAAGAGAAATTTGGTGGATTAGAATAGATGGTGGGGAAGAGAACGGCGGCCAAGTAAAGATCTTTGGTGGTGGATGCTGGAGATATTGATGAGGATCGCTAAGGAGCAATTTAGTTCTGTACTTTGGGCGTTAGGGTTTTGGCACAGAAAAGCATATGGATTATCTTAGGGCCGACAATTGAGAGTATGGAGCGGTTTCGGGCTAGCCGGTTTCCAGTTGAACACTCGGGCTAAGGTTTAAACTGGCATTGCGAATTTAATCCTATCCGGACTTCGAGCCAGGCTATAATTGAATTTTTTTCAAAATTATATATCAACCAATAGAGCTGGCATTGCGAATTTTGTTGGGCCTCTGTTTTCCTGGCCCAGCCCAGCCCGGTCGCGGGCCACGGGCCAAACCAGCCCAAAAAAATTAAAAAAAAAAAAGGGAAAAGGACACAAATACCCGATTTTGGAGACCCAATACCAGCAAAATGCCCACCCGGCAGGGATGTTTCACAAAAATGCCCGATTTGGCCAAATTGTTCCCAAATATACCCAACTCAAACAGATTCCGGACAAAACTACCCAATCTTCAGCATCTTCGATGAATTGCAACGTTTCCCCTCCAAAATCACTTCTTGATCACAAAGGATCTCTGATCAAAAATACAATCCCAGAATACTAACGAAAAACAGAGGAAAGGCACAGATTCGAGGAAACACAGATCGAAGGGAAAAAAACTCGATTGTTAGAGATCACAATTCAAGATCAATATCGAGGAAGAAGAAGACCAAAACAGGTAAAAAAACGTGATTTGTTTATCTTGTTCAAAATACCTTATTTAGATATATTTCATGATTTTACTGATTGAAATTTAGGATTCAATGTGTATTGAGACCGAGATTGACATTGAATTGAACCAAGTAATTTTGCATGCATATCCAAAACCTGGAAGTTGTAAGCTTCAAAATACTTATTTAGTTCGAATTATGATCCAAAATCCTACAAACATTGCTTCTCGTGATTATTTAAGAATAAAACGTGTCAATGGGAAAAACTAAATGCGAAGACATTACGTGATTGTTTCACATATGTTTCTTTCTTGTTTCACATATGTTTCTTTTATGTTTCACAATTGTTTCGTTTCGCTTCGCTTCTTGACATACATAAACATTGTTTCATTCATGTTTCATTTATGTTTCGTTTATGTTTCACTTAGCCGACTATTCATCGAAATCCACATTGGATGGAGCAAATCCCACTGAGTATACCACAATGGACAATGGGGAGAAAATGGAGAGTACATGAACTTTGAGATAACAGGAATACTCATTCCATTGGCAAAGACATTCAAGACACTAAGGGGGATCTTAAACAACAAATTCAATACAAGAAAGATATGGAAGATATGCAGATTAGATACAAATTGACAGAGACTCGCCACCATTGAAAATAGAAAGTGATTACAATCTCAAATTCTACCTCGGAAGTGAAAAGCAAAGAAACGATTTGGATGAAGTTCCTTTGTGCATAGATATAGTAAGAAACGAATCGAGCTTGGAAATAACAACACAACAAAAATGTAACAAAAGGAACCAGCATCATACATGTTTCAACAAATGTCTGTTGTTTCTTTGTTGTTTCATACATGTTTCTTATATGTTTCACTTAGCCAATTTTTCATTGCATTCTACAGTTGCATGGTGAAAATCTCAGTTGTGGTATGCCACACTGGACAATGGGAAGAAAATATAGAGTATACCAACTTTGAGATAACAAGAATAATGATTCCAATGTACCCTAAAAGAAATCTTGGAACAACAAATTCAATTCAGAAAATTTGAGCTTAATTGTCCATCATCGGCTACGAAATGGACACGACTCCACTGTCAGACCAAAAAATACTTTGTATTGACTTTCAACATCGTAGAATTATTGAATGCATCAACTATAGCGGTGAAAGACCTACTAGTAACAACTTTGCTACAGTACGTGAGATCTTTAGTTCAAGATTACGCATGTAGACTTACATTGACAATTCTCTAAAACTACTAGTAAAATTACAGCATTTGGCATGCTCAACTCTGCGATTCTCGATGCATATGATCTTCTTAATCATGTTCTTGGAGTTTCTTCCTGTCCCCAAATGTTGCTCACTAATTCGGATGGAACTTCCTTTTGAATCCTTATTTTGATCGAATTAAATGATAAACATCTCTGCATCTGTCTTTTTTCCTCGATCACCTCTCCAAAGTTGCCTCATGCAATTTTTCTTACTATTACGACTGAGATCTGGCATGCTTTGAAACTGCGATGTCATTCTCTTTCTCGCACACATGTTTACCAACTTAAGATGCAACTGCTTACTCTGAATAAAGGTTCTAAATCAATGTAATCATATTTGGATGAGGTAAAACTTCTTTCTTATGTAAATGAAACTGTAAAACATATCACATGAACTAAAAAGCTGAAGAGTATATGGGGAAAAACTACACTATTTCTCTAAATTTAAAAGCAATTTACTACAAACTTTTATCACATGATCCCCTGTTTCACAATTAGTTCTTACATGTTTCATTTATGTTTCTTACATGTTTCAACTGATTACATCATCATTAAGATTTACGTAACAACAATTCTCTAAAATCATTAGGAAATGGAGGTAGAAACTCAATGTCGTTGTCATTGTCATCACCATTTTACAGCTTCAACTTAGCATAATTGTGAAGCAGATTACTGAGTCTTGCTTGTTCATTCTCTATCTTGAACGCTTCAACGTCCATAACCTTCCCAACAACGACATAACAAGCAACAAAAAACCCCACATTCACTACAAAAGAAATAAAAAAAAATACACAGTCAGATAGATAACACAACAAATCAAAAACAATAAAAAAAGAACAAATATATGGAAAATACATAAAAGAACAAAAGAAACATAAAAGAAACAACTTCGAAACAACATCGAAACAATTGGCATCTGAAGTAATGAACAACAAAGAAAAGTAAATCTAATAAGAAACTCATGAATCGTTCTATGCCCGACGACTTCGAGTTATCTTCTAAAGTAATTTTTTCAGTTTAATTCAGAAAAAAAAAAGAAAAAAAAATGGCTGATAAGTTTTTGATAAGTTCTAGATGAATTAACAAGGAGAGAGTATCCGTACCTGTACCAGCAGCGGCGACGGCGGGAGAAGTGGCTAGAGAGGCGTCGGCAGCGGGAGAGGTGGCGAACGGTGGAGGTAATCTGATGGATTCGGGCTTCGTTCATGAGTAGAGAGACTAGGGTTTTTTTGATTGTGTGATTTTGTTAAAAAACCGTTCTCACCGTCTCGGTTCTCATTATCAGCATCACTGCACTGACTTCTTTTTTTGTTTTTTGTGGACTACAAATGGGCCTCTTTTAGTTTTCTAGGACCAAGTCCAAGGCCCAAATGCAACAAAAATATAATTCCAGATTTTCTTTTTAATTAAATAGTATTGGGTTTAAAAAAATTTTGAATAGTATCGGGCTCGGGCTGTCCGAAAAAAACGGGCTATTTTGGCCCGAGCCCGATTGGCCCAACGGGCCTATTTTTTCGGGCCTCAAAAAACAAGGCCCAGCCCAGTCTATTATCGGGCAGGTTGGGCCGGTCCATCGGGCCGGGCTTATTTTGCCAGCTCTATCAACCATATATATTAAAGAGAAAACAAAGTTGACACATATCATTACCTCATTAATTTTGAGCAAAAACTTGTATAAGACCGTCTTACGGGTCTCATTCCGTAAGACGGATCTCCCTACCCGCCCGACCCGGCCCTTTACCCGCGACCCGCCAGTTTTTTTTATTTTCTTTTCCTTTTTTCTTTTTTCTCACACGTTCTCTCTCCTCACCCGTTCTCTTTCTCTCATACCTTTTCAATTTTCTCACAAACTAGGGTTCAATTTCCGTTCGGTTTTTTTTCAATTCGTTCAATTTCCGTTCATTTTTAGTTATCTCATGTTCTCACATTGATTTTCTCACGTTCGAGGTAGGTTCGCCTTTATCTCACGTTCTAGCCTAGGATTTTCGATTTTGGAGTTAAATTAACGCTTTACGCAATTTGGAAAGGTTCGAGTTCTCCAACGATTTGTCACCGTTCGTAGGTGGATTTCTCAACTGTAGTTCAAGTTCTCTCAAATTGCAAAGGTATTTTCGAGTATCTCCTCTTCTTTTATTCTTCTTCTTCTTGTTGTTCTCTTAGTCTTCATTTTTTTTAGTAGATGAGTTAAATTCGCCATTGTTATACACTAGGTTTTGATTTCTTGTTGTTCATGTTAAAATTTGTTAGTAGATACATTGGTTTTATTTGTAAATTTATGGGGAACAATGATATTTAAAAGTATCAGAAATCCGCATAAAAGTATCATATGTTTGTATCAGTGTTTTTTTTAACCTAGTGTATGAATTTTTGTTCGTCTGTTGTTAAATGGAACTAAAAGTATCTCAAATTGCTTGAAAAGTATCAGTAAATGACTTAAAAGTACCCTGCATATGCCCTCTCTGTCTATATATTGATATATGTGATTTGTAGAGTTTTGATTTTTTCTTTAAATTATTTGTGTTTTTTGTTAATATACGTGTTTATGTTGCTTGAATGTTTATGTATCTGAAATTGTGTTAAAAGTATCAGTGTTTTGCATATTTGTAGATAGCTCGGCAGAAATTGTTGATCCGAGGGAGAGGAAGGGGCAGGGGAAGGGGAAGAAGCAGCATAGGAGAAGGCACGGTAGGAGAAAGCCCGAAGAAGGAAAATGTTATTTGTCAAGATTTGCAAAATCTTGCTGATGATCAAGGGGGCGCTGTGGCCAAATCTTTGGCAGAAGAAGGAAAAGTTGCAGAAGACATTGAAAAAACTGAGGATAAAGACGTTAGTCTTCATTTTTTTCAGTGGATGAGTTAATTTCGCCATTGTAATACACTAGGTTTTGATTTCTTGTTGTTTATGTTAATATGTTTTTTTTAAAATAGTCTATTGATTTTCTATGTTCATGTTAAAATTTGTTAGTAGATACATTGGTGTTATTCGTTCAAAAGTATCAGTGTTTTTTTAACCTAATGTATGAATTTTTGTTCGTTTGTTATTAAATGGAACTAAAAGTATCTGAAATTGCTTGAAAAGTATCAGTAAATGAGTTAAAAATACCATGCATATGCCCTCCTTGTTTATATATTGATATATGTGATTTGTGGAGTTTTTGATTTTTCTTTAAATTATGTGTGTTTTTGTTGATATATGTGTTAAAAGTATCAGTGTTTTGCATAGTTATAGATGGGTCGGCAGAAATTGTTGATACAGAAGAGGAGAGGAAGGGGAAGAGGAAGGGGAAGGGGAAGAAGCAGCCCGGGAGAAGGCGTGATAGGAGAAAGCTCCAAGAAGGAAGATGTTAGTTGTCGTGATTTGCAAAATCCTACTGATGATCAAGGTGGTGTTGTGGACAAATCTTTGGCAGAAACCGGAAACGTTGCAGAAGAGATTGAAAAAGACGAGGATAAGGTTGCTGATGGTCAAGGGGTTGTTGTGGAAAAACCTCTGGAAGAAAGAAATGTTGCCAAAGAGATTGAAAAGGCTGAGGATAATGTTGATGTAGAGGAAGATATTGCAGCAAATGAAGTTGATGTAGATCAATCTAGAAAGGGTGCTGAAGACGAACCTGAAAAGGTTGTTGTATTTGAACCTCGAAAGGCTGCTGCAAAGCGTAAATCTTCGGGGGAGAAAATTGGAAAGAAAGATTCTAAAAGTCCCTGAAAGAAAATCAAGCTATCCGAGGGAGATACTAAGAGGTTTGTGCACTTTTGTCCTGTTTCTTTTTAGTATCTAAACCATTGTCATGTATTAGTGCATTTTGGAATTGAATATATATTTTATATATCTATGTATGTTAGAAGTATCATGTTTTATGCTTGTAAGTATTAGAAATTGACTTAAAAGTATCAATTTTTATATCAGTGCACTTTTAACATTTTAACCATATTTTTATCACTATGCATGTTAAAAGTATCATTTTTATGCTTGTAAGTATCAGAAATTGCCTTAAAAGTATCAGTTTTGATATTAGTGCAATTTTAACATGTAACATATATTTGTATCATTATGCATGTTAGAAGGATCATGTTTGATGCTTGTAAGTATCAGAAATTGGAATAAAAGTAACATTTTTTATTTGTATCAGTTCTTATGTTTATATCAAGTTTTTGTATTTATCATGTTATATTATGTTTTTATATCAGTACTAATATGACGTTATATTTGTTGCAGCAGTTTCATTACGCAATGCAGACCGCAAGGTCTATTTGATATAGTTAAGGCTTTAAATGTTAGACAGAGGGAGGATATTGATAGCATCGACTTTGGGGGGTTGTTGAATATGCAAGTGAAACAACTCCTTGCCCAAATGTTGTCGTGGCTGGTCAAAAGATTCAACAGGGCGAGCCGGATGCTCAACGTTGATGATATGAGAAGGTTTGTCATAATTGCCGATGACATATGTGATGTTTTTTTTGTTGCAAAGGAACAATGAGGATGTAGTAGTTTATAGGAAGAGTGAAAGTATGGATGATGTTGTTAAGTTTAAGAATAGGGTGGGTATTGATGGGAGTTCGACAGTTGAGTATTTGAAAAATAAATTGATGAATGACTATAAGGAAGGGGGGATGATTTCAAAAGGCTTTTTTGTGTTATATAGCCTATCAACACTTCTGGCACCAAGTGCGAATCGCACTGTGGATGTTTCCTATTTTAAATCATTAATTGATGTAGATGCAATCCGACATCTCGACTGGTGTTCGCTAGTGTTGGATAGGTTGTGTAGATCAGTGGAGAACTTTAATAAGAAGTCCAAAACACACATAAGTGGATGCCTTTTGGCCTTGCAAATCATATACTTTCATCGTATTAAATGGCAAGGTTAATCTGAACCTTCGGAGTTGCCGCTTGTTCAACATTGGACAACGGAGAAAATACGAAAAAGAGCCAAAGAGGAGAAAAAGGCTGGAGATTTTGGGCAGGGTGATGTTGAAAACATCTATCCTATTTCTGGCAGCGTTAATTTGAAAAATACTGAGAGTGGTGATGTGGAGAAAGGTGGTGATGTAAACGTTGGAGAGAAGCCTGATGTTGGGAAAAGGTCGACTGGAGGCAAGAATAAAAAGGAGGACAGATCTGGAATTGAGGAAGCGGGGAAAGATGATCAATCTTCAAGGTTGATCCAGTTTGAATACCCCCGGGCTACCCAACCAACGCTGAGGTTGAAAGCCAGGCAAAAGATGTAAGTATGTTCAAGTATCAGTTTATTATTAAAAAGTATCATTTTTGTTGAAAAAGTATCATCTATTTTTGAAAAAGTATTAAGTTTTATTGTTTGATATTATTCTTTTCTATGCATCTTCAAGTATACCTTTTTAGCATAAAAGTATTACTTTTTAGCTAAAAAGTATCACTTTTTAGATTGCAGCAAGTGATCTGAAAACTGTCACTTTTTTCTTGCAGGGTGTTGATAGAGTATGCTTGTTGCTCAAAAGGGACATGGAACTTATAACCCATGTCCACATGGAGCGATTGCGTCTGGAAATGCAACACAAAGAAGCAGACCCTTTATCTTCACCGGACGATGAATTCTTCTCCAATG
Source organism: Rehmannia glutinosa (assembly GCA_016081115.2). NCBI lineage: Eukaryota > Viridiplantae > Streptophyta > Magnoliopsida > Lamiales > Orobanchaceae > Rehmannia > Rehmannia glutinosa. The sequence continues at coordinate 81,093 of JABTTQ020000639.1, read as the reverse complement.
CCAAACTTCATGAATACATTGAGGAAGTTGTGAAGAAGATTCAAAAAATGAAAGGACGGAAAGATTCAATGCCTAGGTTGGAACTCATTTCTTTCATTCTCCAATTCTTCACTAGTTCCTTAAAAATACCATAAAAATCAGTCAAACTTGTCATCTTCTTTGCATTGAATCTCATGGCGTTGTTAGTACTTTCAATCCTTTGTGAGGAAAGTATTCCAGCAGAAAAGATATCTTTGCTTAAGGTTGTGCACCATTTTTCCTTTATCTCATACAATCTTTTAAACCATGTTTGATCCTCCAATCCGTACGTTGCAATCATGTTACTCCAACAGTTCTCAAAATCAGCTTCATCCGTACAACTTGACTAGCATTTCCTAAATGCATTCTTAAAGGAATTGTTGCTTTTCAGTTGTCCTAACCTGCTTATTGCATTCTGGTAAAGATGCCATTGGTATAGCCTATGTTTTGTCCCAGGGAATACCTGCATGAATAATTCAGGATTAAAGTAACACTTTTTCGAGTAAAAGTATCTATTTTATGCGATAAAGTACCATTTGTTCAATTCAGTCACAAAAATAGGAAGTCAGTAAACTGGATGAAAAAGAAATATCATATAGCCAAAGTATCAGTTTTTCAAGTAAAAGTATCTATTCTATGTGATAAAGTATTATGTTTTCAATTCAGCTACGTACCTTTTCTATCACGTTAGAAATCGCTTGGTCTTGGTCAGTGAATATAGTTATAGGACACTTTTCTCTCATGGCTTTCTTAAAAACCTCAAAAAGCCATTCAAATGTTTCAGTCTTTTCGTTCAATAAAAACGCACAACCAAACATCACATTTTTCCAATGATGGTTGATGCCAACTATTGGAGCACATATCAAATTATATTTGTTTGTGCGATATGTTGTGTCAAAAATGACAACATCCCCAAATATTTCATAATCTTCTCTCATCATCGAATCTCTCTTAAAAAACATTGCTCAATTTGGCCATCTCATCTAGCTTAATTCTAAAATAGAAGTCCTTCTCATCGGATTGTTGTTGGTACAACATTTCAACAAGTGTTTGTGCATCCCTACCTTCTATTTCTTTCAATTTCAGACGATTCACAAAATTTAGATGATCTTTTGTAATGTGTCCAACACTATAATCTCCTCCAGCTTCATGTGCCATATAACCGTAAGAATCTACCGATCTCATTCCGGAAGAGACCATATCTTCTATGACTTTGCCCTTTTCACTTGTAATCTTTCTCTCAGAACGATGAAGCTGGTTCCACTCTTTTCTTATAAACGGATAATTATGCTCCATGACATGGCTCAAGACTTCATAAAGACCTTCGTCATTTAATTTCACCCTCAATGAAGCATTACATCTGGTACGTGTGATAAGGAAATTTTTCTTTTTTCATTTTTGGAATTCATGTCCAAATTTCCCGATCTCCTAAATCCTTCACAAGAGCATACAAAATATTTTTCTGTCACAACCTCCATTAGCTTGAGATCGAGTTGTTGCTTTACGAACGCTAAACCTGAGTGCACGACTATGGTCCCGATACAACTTATGCATGTCATCAATTGTCTTCCTTTTCAACTCAGCAAGAGAGCCCGATACATCCATAGGGTCATTGGTGTAGTCTAGAAACATTTAAAAAAATCACGGGACATATTAGAAGATGTTGGTACTTTTGGAGAAAATAGTAATACTTATTCAGTAAAATTTGATACATTATGCATCTGCCTCTGTGTTTTGGTCAGTAGTATCTCTTGAATCTAGCCTTCAATGACTTCTATATCTTCTTCATCACTAGAAACAATAAGTACTGAATCCAAGTTTTCACCTATATGTATAAATGGAATAAATTATTACATCAAAATATCTGGTAAAATTTGTAAAATTTAACTGCCCATCATAAACGTATCATTTTTTCCATAAACAGTATCACTATTTTCAGCAAAAGTATCATAGTTATGAGACTCTAGTTAGTACATCAAAATGTCCTATTTTTGAACATGTAAAAATTTAATGCATCAGTGTTCATATTAAAAGTATCATTTTTATTACTCAAAAGTATTAGTATTTCCTCATAAAGTATCATATTGAAAATATGACAGTCTATCACAAAGTATCATATATAATATCAAGAGTATCACTATTTCCAGTAAAAGTATTATATTTAAATTCAAAAGTATCGATTTTCCAAAAAAGTATCGCTTTTTCAATGTATGAGTACATTACCTTCCTTCATCAATGAGATGTGTGCATCTTCATTCTCCATTGGAGAGATTCTCGAAAATCGTACAACAACAGGTTGAAAGTGCAATGTAAGGATGACAATGAAGCTTTTTGCTGCACCAACAATGGAGATTTTTGCTAACAGATTTTAAACTTTTTGTTGAAAATAGGTGAATGTCGACTTACCTGCAGAGCTTTGGGAGGAGATGAAGACAACTATGTTGCGCAGCAGTGGAAGAGATGGCGAGCTGAGTTTTTGGAGTTGGGAGATGTTAAGCAATGGCCGTTGTTAGAGCTGAGAAAGAGTCCTGTTCCATTAGACCCTTCAAGTTGCGGGTTTATGAACTCTTTTTCTCTTCTTCTCTTCTTCTTTTCTTTTCATATGCTCGCCTAGCAGCAGGGTCATCCCTCTGCTTTCTCTCTTCCCATTCTCGAGCAGTTCTTTCATTCTCAGCGTTGACTTTTAAGAGCCTCAGCGTTCTTTCTTGCAACTTCTATGTTGGCAAGGTGGTCGTATCCAACCCAATAGATAATACCCTTCTTTTCTGGATATATAAACGAGACATCTTTTGGTTTTGGTCGAGGTTGAGAGCCTCTTCCACCACCACTATGTCTTCCCATTCCCCGACTCGGCTCCTTTCTCTGGGGAGTGTATCTTTGTATTGAGTCTTACAACTTTCCAACCGAGTGATCACTGAAGTCTCGCGCTTATCACCGATTGACACAAATCCAATCCCTTCTCCCAATACAAGTCCTAAGCTTGAGGCATAGTCATTCCTTTAAAGTAGCCTTCTGATTCTAGAGTATTGAATTCCTCCACTGATCTGGGCTCAGATCCATCATCAAGCATTGCAATTTCTCTTGGGGGTTGAATCGCAGCGTAGTCCTTTTTGGCTGGTGGACCACCATATTGCTTCATTTTCTCTTGAACGCGAGCTTCTTGTTTTTCAGCTACCTCCTCAAATGCAGCTTCAATGGCTTTTCTTTTATCTACCATGGCCACTGCAGCTTTCTCGATAGAAAGGTGCACAGGTAGCTTACTGAGAATGGAGGCAGTGACTTCACCCAACTGTGGGGTTTCAGCATACATCATTTTCAAAGGAAGATTTTTGGAACTTCCTTCCCCCTCAGCTTTGTCATGTCCTTTCAATATTTCTTCCTTCAATCCCTTAAGGGACTCCTCTTCCCCCTTTTTGACATCATCACCAAAAGAGAGAGGTATCCCAGGGAACGATCCACTGAGGATGAAATCCACAATTGCTCGTCGAGTTGTGCTCGTGAGTCCGCCGCATCGTGACGCCTTATGAAATTCGAGCGGTGGCCTTCGACTCAGCTGTCACAATCTTCATTTCAACCATGAGAAGGCTGAATTTTTCATTCATATTATTCTCGAGCCGGGCAATCTCAGTCTTATGAAAATGTTGTAGCAGCTCCATATCCGACTCGTGGAAGGATTCCATTCTAACCATGTACTCCTTCATCCATTGATGATACATTGAATTGTCCGCACTCTACAATTGTAGTTTCACAAATAGGGCTTTGAAGTGATGGACTTGCTCAGATCTCATAGCTCTCTGCTGCGCAGCCCATTCCCGAATTTTGACGACAATCCCTCTTAAATCAGCTGAGAGAGTGGCATCCCGATTGTCCAGTCTGAGATCCAAGGATGCTTGGTGGCATTCCATCTTCTCAATCTCTTCGCAGATAGTCTTGAAGGCTTTACGGAACTCAGCTGTTGAGGCTGACTTCGGCTGCTGGCCACTCTACATCAAAATCAAAGTTCATTGGCACAATCATATCCGAGGGGATGATGGGCTCTTCCTACACTGTATATTTCCTTAAGTCTCTGGCAGATTCAGCTTCTAAGTCTGGCAATTCAATGGTGAAGGGAAACTCTTCTTTAAAAACATCATCTCGAACAAATGGGATCCCAGAGTCTTTTTCTTGAGGAGCTTTCCCTTATTCTTGATGAGCGAAACCAGCTCTCGTGCCTCGGCTATGGCAAAGATCATCGGCGGATGTCACAAACAGTGGGAGCTGCGACGAGCTATATGAATCGAATTCTTATTATTCGAGTTGTGGAAGCTGTGGAAGCTTTTTAGTGTCTTTCACACCGGAGCATATGTAGATGTTTGCTCAGTTGACTGAGCCTTAGCTGTCTTAACAACTTCTTCGGTCTCAGTGTTTTCTTCTAAACGAATAACCTTGTCCTCAGCTGTATCATCAATGTCATCGGAGGATGATGAGACCTTTGGAGATGGCTCATCATCGAAATTGAACCTCATTCAAGCCGTCTTGTCACTGGCTTGGCTCTGAGATTGTAGAACATCTTTAGCTGGGTCCACTATTGGATTTTCATGCTGGGTGGACTCAGCTTCATCCTCTGATCCCAAAAATGATGTGTCAATGTTTTTTTTGGGAGTCATGAAGAGCACCAATCACCTCTTCTGCGGCAACACCTTCAATTTGAGGGATGTTCTTATCACCTCCATCTTTACCCAGTGAAGTCTCAACCTCCCTAAGGCCTTCAATACCCCCAGTAGTCTCAAATGCTGCAGGGCCTTCTACATTCCCTTCGACATTCTCAATTGTCTTAGGGTCTTCTACTATCCCTTCGACAGACGTATCTGTCTTAGGGTCTTGGACTATGGCATCCATCGGAGTCTCAACTCCTTGTATTGCACCTTCAGAGCCCAAAGTGTTAACTCCCAGGGCTTCACCATTCTTTGCCTCAGCTGGGGCAGCAGCGTCGTCGACCTTCAATGCATCTGACATCTCAGCTGAGACAGATTTAACTGTCTGAGCATCGTTAATGTCACTCTGCTCTTTTGTGTTTTTCTCAACTTCGCCTCCTAACTGCATTGATTTGTCTCCCACATCAACCTCCAACCCTACTGTGGTGGAGAGAGTTTCCCCCTCAGCTGGCGCACCAGCTGAGTGAATGATAGTGGGGTCACTCTGCTCCTAAGACGCGGCTTCTGTTCCCTCTGAGTGTTGAGCCGTAGAGGCAGGTGTGTTAACACCTTTTTCAGGGGTTAGCTTGGATTGGGTGTCCGAATTCCTAGCTTCATTGCCAATTCCCTGCGAGCCATCAGGTGAGTGCACGGGGGACGTGGTGGCAGCAATGTTCGTTGCAATCTTCTGCGGCACTCCCAAAAGATCAGTCTGAAGAAGAGCTTGGGATGACTTTCCTGGACCTTCTAGTAGACTTTGCTCGTGCATGGCTCTGGATTCTTGTAGAGCCCTCACATTGCGATCCGACTTCTCTGCTGTGCAGATTGGATCCATATCTTCGTCACTTTCAGTGTACTCATGAAGGTGCTCATGTGTATGCTCATGGGTCCCTGTGAATACACTCATCTTGGATTTCTTCAAGGCTCGAGCTTGCTCTTCAGCTTTCTCCTTCTCTTCCTCCTTAATAAGACAGATGGTTTCCATACAACTCTTTTCATCGAGGGCATCTTGGACAGAGACGTGTCCAAGGAACCTAAGAAGTTCCTCCTCCTCCTCTATGAATTCTGGATGAGCAAACTGACGCCTTGAATAGTCCAACTTCTAAGCCCTCCATTCTCTTAATCTTCTCTGAATGTCAGGGTAGACGGGAGAGTACATGATTAAGTCATCATCATCATCACCTTCTTCTCCAGTCTCCTGAATGGGGGCTAGTGGGCCTTGCTCCTCCTCAGAATCAACAACGTCTGTCCAAGGAGGTGAGACAACTTGTTCTTTCAAAGATTCTCATTGTCTCACCGCTTATTTCTCACTTGTTTGCCCACACATTTGGTCTTTGACGGTTCTCTGCTGATCACCATTAGCAGTCTTCTCAGGTTTATCAACAACTTCGAGATCGCTCCCCGAGATCAATCAGCAGTCTCGGCTTAACCTTCCTTCTCCTACGGGTAACGGATTCAGCTGTCTTCTCAAGCTCAGAACACTTGTACAACCGCCTTCTTTTAGTTGGAACCAACTGGATCTCAGGTTCCACCTCCGTAGGCTCTTCAATCGTGAATGCCTTTTCTCCTTTCTTAGAGACATCTGCCTTTCTTGACTTAGCAGTCCTCTTCTTCTTCATGATATGGGAGGGAACTTGGGGTTCCTCCTCTATCTTGATCACAAGCAGGGGGCTCCTACCGCACGCAGTGACTTACCGCATGGGTAGGAGCTTTGGACTTGGCTGCGGGAGCATATGCTTTCTTTGATTTGGCTGTTGGGGCAGGGACAGGCTTGGATACTGCAACTCTCTTCTTGGATATAGGCTTTGGAGAGAGAGCTGGAGAGGTCTCAGTTGTGTCTTTGGGATCAACTGATTCCCCCTCACTAGTATCAACTTTTCTAGCATGAGCCTTCTTCTGGGCTCCAGAAAGATTCTCCTTGAACATCAGCTTGTTGGCATGAAAGGGCTTGCCATGGCGGAGAGCAATGCCCTTTGCCTCCATCAGATGGCCAATGACCAGGCCATAACCCAAGGAACAACCAAAGGTCCCATCCTCCTTGTAGGACTTGTTCAGCACATTCTTGCAGATTCGGCTGAAAACAAACTCAGCCCAGTTGACCTTCGTCTCTTGCATGATCGCAACCATTACGATCAGCTTAGTCTTGGAAAGCTGATTGAAGCTTCCAAACTTCATGTCCATGCACTTTGAGACGACGTCCATCAGCTTATGGTAGTTATCCTTCAAAGATTCTTTCTTGGATGTATACACAACCTTCGCAGCACACTCCGGCTTGACAACTTCTTTCCAAGCAGCAATTAAGTCGACATCCTTCTCAACGATGTCTTTCAATCCCTCCGTGGGCAAAAAGCAGTGCTCAACAAGGTCTTTTGTAGTGTGTTTGATGACCTTGCCATGGACTGATGACCGGATTTCATCGTCCTACACCTCTGCGTTAACGTAAAACATAGAGACCTCCTCCAGATATGTGTGAGTGAAATGCATCGACAAGAAGTCCTTCAGGCCGGACTTCTCCAGTTTCTCTGCTATCTTTTTGACCAGGGCTTCATCGACACCCTATTTGATCATGCCTTTGAAATCCATAGAAGAACTAGTGTGGATTTGCTTGGAGAGCTTTGCGTAATCATGAGTTGGAGCCATTTCTAGAAGTTTCTACCGATTAAAACACGAGAAATCTTGCTTGTAAGAACTAGGGTTTGCACTTAGTTACAGAGAAAATGCTTTTTCTTTGCTGAAGATGAATAGTTCGCGTGAGGAGAGAGAAATATGAAGTTTCGTATATAAGGAACATGAAAGGACGTCCTTCGGAATTTGAAATTTTTGATCGAGATCAACGATCGAGATTAGAGCTTCAAAACCGCATTAAATTCCCCACATTAAATGCAACAACATTTATATCCAATCATATGGTTTACTGTGCAGCTTTTGTACTGACAGTCATTATTACGCTGACGTCATTCCTAAAAATATTCCCGCATAATTAAAACGACTGCGTTTTTGTCACTTAGCTCATAAATGATTCAGCTTATATCCAAAGTGACTCAACTCTGCTCCTCTCTTCTCATGATGTAACTTAGTCAAATGCCTAACTCGACTGGTGACTTCCGACCAAGGTTGTTTCACTTGGCTGAAATGTGAAACTTGTTCTTTTTCAATTTTATCATCTTCTTTCTCTGTTGATTGAGTCTTATGAGTTTCCTAACTCAACTTAATTAACCCTAACTCATTATTGAGCTCTTCAAACCTTGATTCACATAAAAGGCTTTGTGAATATATCAACTAACTGTTTATCAATTGAGATGTATTCCAAGGTGATGTCTTTCTTTTCAACATGATCTCTTATAAAATGATATCTGACATCAAGGTGCTTTGTTCTTGAATGTAACACTGGATTTTGAGTGATTGCATTGGCACTAGTGTTATCACACATAATTGGAATCTCTTTTTCTTCAATATCATAATCTCTCAGCTGCTGTCTCATCCATAAGACTTGGGCACAACAGCTGCCCGCAGCTATGTACTCTGCTTCAGCTGTGGATGTAGCTATTGAATTTTGTTTCTTGCTGAACCAATAAACCAATCTATTTCCAAGCATTTGACATGTACCTGAGGTACTTTTCTTGTCCACCTTCCTTTGGATACCATAAGCCGACTTCCTGGCATCCATTCATATCTTAGGATTCTCTTAGCTGCAGTCATGTGGCTCTCCTTTGGTGCAGATTGAAATCTTGCACATACACCTACTGCAAAGGTGATGTCTGGCCTGCTTGCTGTTAGATAGAGCAAAGATCCAATGAGGGCTCTATATCTAGTTTGATCAACAGCTTTGCCATCTGCATCCATGTCCATCTTGACTGAAGTATTCATTGGAATTTTCACAAAAGACTTCTCTTCCATACCAAATTTCTTCATTAAATCTCTGGTATACTTTGTTTGGCTTATGAAGGTTCCATCCTTCAATTGTTTGACTTGAAGTCCTAGGAAGAAAGTCAACTCTCCCATCATGCTCATCTCAAATTTTCCTTGCATGAGGTTTGAGAACTTGTCACACAACTCTTTATTTGTGGAACCAAAAATGATGTCATCCACATATATTTGAACAAGCAGTATACTCTCTCCATCGTGAATTTTCTGAAGAGTGTTCTATCAACTTTGCCTTTGGTGAATCCATTCTCAGTTAGAAATTGAGACAATGTATCATACTATGCTCTTGGTGCTTGTTTCAATCCATACAATGCTTTCTTGAGCTTGTAAACCTCATCTCCAATAGTTTTCTGCTCAAAACCTGGAGGTTGTTCAACATAGACTTCTTCCTCTAACAATCCATTTAGAAATGCACTCTTCACATCCATTTATATACAGTGAAGTTCTTATGTGCAACATAAGCAAGAAACATCCTTATTGCTTCCAACCTTGCAACAGAGCAAAGGTTTCATCAAAATCTATACCTTCTTCTTGGCAATACCCTTTGGCTACCAATTTCGCTTTGTTTCTTACAACAGATCCTTCCTCATTCATCTTGTTTCTGAAAACCCATTTTGTACCAATAACATTTTGATGGGTTGGCCTTTGAACTAATTCCCATACTTTGTTTCTTTCAAACTGATTCAACTCTTCTTGCATGGCTTGAATCCAATGTGTGTCATCCAATGCTTGAGAGACATCTTTAGGCTCTATCTGGGAAATAAAACAAGCGAACATAGCTTCATGCTGTGCTCTGGATCTAGTTCTTATGCCATCTCTAACATATCCAATGACTAACTCTGGTGGATGGTCTCTCAGCCATCTCACATCAAGTTGGAGTAAGTCTGCTGGATTCAGCCATCTCACAGCTAAGTTGTCTTGAACAGCTCTTTCATCTTCATTCAGCTGTAGACCTTGCAGCTGTCTTTGAGATTCAACTATCTCATCTTCATCAGGGTTGAGTGCTCTTACTTCAGCTTCCACATAAGGACTCTTCTGCATAGTTGGCTGATTCAGCTTATCAGCTAACTCTTCAATATCTTCTCCACTTACATTAGGTTCATCAAAAAGCACATGGATAGACTCTTCTGTGACCATAGTCCTCTTGTTCAGCACTCTGTAGGCTTTACTCTCAGCTGAGTATCCCAAAAAGATACCTTCATTAGCTTTAGCATCAAAAGCCTTCAAATTGTCTTTGCCATTATTATGGATGAAGCATTTACATCCAAATATTCTGAAATATCCAATATTTGGCTTTCTCCCAGTCCAAATTTCATAGGGAGTCTTTGTCAATTGCCTGTTAATCATGCATCTATTTTGTGTATAACATGCTGTATTTATAGCTTCAGCCCAAAATCTCTTAGGCAATCCAACTTCAGCTAACATGGTCTTTGTAGCTTCCTTGAGAGTTTTGTTCCTTCTTTCAATTACTCCATTCTGCTGTGGAGTCCTTGTAGCTGATAACTCATGAGCAATACCATTTTCAACACAATACTGAGTTACTATCCCATTTACAAACTCAGTTCCTCTGTCAGATATTATTTTTATAATGGTTTGGCTCTTCTCATTTTGAACTCTTTTCATCAGCTGAGGTAACTTCTGTAAAGTTTCCTTCTTTTTACACATGAAGATTGTCCATGTATATCTTGAATAATTATCCACCACCATTAAGGTGTATTTCTTTCCACTGATGCTAGCTGGCTCAACTGGACCAAATAAATTCATATGCAACAGATGCAATATCCTTGTTGAAGAAGGACTTGGCTTATCCTTGAATGAAGATTTGATTTGCTTTCCCATCTGGCATGCATCACATACACTTTCTTTCTTGTACACTGAGTCTGGCAATCCTTCTACAAGATGACTCCTTGCAAGCTTGTTGGTTGTCTTGAAATTTAGGTGACTCAGCTTCTTGTGCCACAACCAACTTGATTCGGCTGTGCTCTTTGCTAGTAGACATGTGCTTGGTGTAGCAGTAGACCAATCTACCACATACATATTCTTTTGCCTTGACCATTGTAGCACTATTCATTTGATTCAGCATCTTTGATCTGGCATATTCCCATGTTGAATCCTACATTGTAGCGTTTGTCACAGAGTTGGCTGATACTTAGTAGGTTGTAGTTGAGACCTTCAACATAAGCAGCATCTGTGATTTCCAATCCATTTTTCTTGATGGATCCTGTGCCTTTGATCTCCCATGGAGCTTCATTTCCTCCAAATATAACTTTTGCACCTCTAATCTCCTTGAATCTTGACATGTTTTTCTTGTTTCCTGTCATCAGTTTTTAGGTACCCATACTTGTCTGGGTCGTGAGGGGTTAGTGCTATAAGATGCTCCAACCAACTTATAGCCAAATGGTCTGACTCTAAGTGGTTGCCATCTATCAGTGCCATAATCATAGTGCACATTAGCAAATTGCTTGGAGGTTTTAGGATCATACAACTATCTCTTTTGTCTGTATGCCTGTGTGTGTGTTTTAGCAATTGCTTTCTTGGGATAGTTGTGGTATTTCTGAGTGTAGTGCTTGGGTGCGTATGTGTGCTGATAAAAGCTCTTTTGCCTTTGGAATGACCTTTGCTGAGGTTTAGGTCTTTGTCGTTTTGGCTTGTATTCCATAGGTCTTTTCTGATATTTCACATTATTCCAATCAACATAGTTTGGATATTTTCCACCATTCCCATCATATGTATTTCTCTGATGAAATTTCTGGGGTTTTTGGTAGCTCTGTTTGCTTTTCACAGAGTATTTTCTGTTTGGAGTTTGCTGAGGAACACGGCTGAATTTCTTCTCAACTGTCCTTTCAGCATACTCAACTGACTGTTTTTCTTTTCCTTTATATCCAAGGCCAGTATGATTTTGATTGTGCTTTGGAATAGATGTGTGTGAAACATTTGGTGTTTTGGGTTTTTGGGATGCTACTTGAAGATCCTTTTTCCAAAATCACTCTTGGAGTTTGACTATGCACAAAGGAGTTAAACCCTATGCATGTCATATCTCCACATTCCTTTTGACTCATAATAAGTTCATCTAATGATTTGGATGCTTTTGTAAATGAGGCAATCACATTTTAAAGATCTTTTTCTCTCTTTTCTGTAGCAGCTAACTCTGGTATGATCTTGGCATTTTCAGCCTTCAGCTTAGTGTTCTCATCAGCTATGTGACTCAGAGTACTCAACTATTTAGTCAGTTGTGAGTTCTGGCTTTTAAGCTGGCTGTTTTCCTCATTTAGAATGGTGTGTGAGGACTTTATTTGTTCAAAATCTTTCATCATTTTGCCTAATGAATCATAAAGATAAGTGGGTGATGAAGTGTGTGTATCACAATTACTATCACTTGAATCAGAATGAGATGAGTTAGAGTGTACCTCATCTTCTTGATATTGTTCTTTGGCCATGAGGCAGATCATAGCCACTTCATCAGAATCACTTGAGTAGTCTGCTTCACTACTATCTGAGTCTGCTGCCTCTTTGTACTTGGCTGGCTCAGCAGTCTCAACATCCAACATGGTTTTCTTCTTTTCTTGTCTTCTTTCCATGAAGACCTTTCTTTCTTCTTCATTCCTATACTTGTTGACTGGTGGATAGGAACAGTCAACAACAAAATGTCCTGGTTGTCTGCAATTCCAACACAGGTTCTCAGCTCTCTGATCAGCTCTGTCTGTCCTTTGATTATCAGCTCTCTGATAATTAGCTCTTTGATACTCAGCTCTCTTGGGTGTCCTATCTTCCCTTGCCTTTGAGGGTGCTAAATGTCTTCTGAAGGTTTCACCCTTATTCCTTTTATAGTTCTTATTGAAGAACTTGTTGAATCGTTTAACCATTAGGGCAATCTCCTCCTGGTCTATGGCTTCTTTTGGCTCAGCTCTCTTTCTATCACTTGCCATTAGTGCAACTGTCTTAACTTGTTGAATCTTTTAACCATTAGGGTAATCTCCTCCTGGTCTATGGCTTCCTTGACTTCAACTCTCTTTCCATCCTTGACTATAAGTGCAGCTATCTTAGGTACAACTATCTCCTCTTGCTCTTTTCTTCTCAGATCAAACTCATAGGCTTTGAGATCTGAGAATAGCTCATGATTGGATGTGGGCACAACTGTCTCCTCTTGCTCTTTTCTTCTCAGCTCAAACTCATATACTTTGAGGTCTGAGAATAGCTCATGGTTGGATGTTTTTGAGAGGTTCATTGAATGTCTTAGAGCCATGACCTTCATTTCCCATTCAGCTGGGAGGCTTCTTAAGATCTTCATACACATTTCCTTTTGTGTATATTCTTTCCCCAGAGCTGAAAGCTCATTTGTAATTTCTATAAATCTGGAAATCCAGCTGATCCAGAGTTTCACATGCAAGCATTTTAAAATTTTCAAATTTTTGAACATCATTAATTTATTTTCTTTAATTTGTTATGATCCTTCACAAATTAAGGTCAGCTTTTCCCAAATCTCCTTTGCAGATTTGCAAGATTTGACTTTATTGAACATGACTTTGTCAATGTCTTGTAGAAAATATCCTTGGCCACATTGTCCAGGTTGTATCTCTTTCTATCCTCATTAGTCCACTCAGTCCTTGGTTTCTCAACCATGGCTGGTCTTGCTTCAGCAGCAACTTCTTCTCCCTCTGCTGCAGCTGCTCTTCATATAGTTGTGTTTACTTTGAGTATTTGCAGTGGCCCATCCTCTATCACAAGCCACATTTCATCATGTAATGCAGATAGATGAGCCTGCATACATATTTTCCAATCATCAAATTCCTCAACAGTAAACATAGAAATGCGTGTTAGATTTGCTTCCATGATAATAACTTGCTTAAAAAAAACTTTGAGAAACACACAAGTTTAAAACCTTTTGAAAAGATAGAGATCTAGTTCAGTAACCAGTGCAGAAGGCTCAATGAACCAACCGCTCTGATACCACTTGTAGGTCCCAAGGGGTGTGGTGTAAGGTTTAAAAGGGGGGTTGAATAAACCTTACCAAATTTTCAATTTTGTCCTTTTAAAAATATACAACAGAGTTGATTCAAAAAGTTGTGTCCTTGAGGGACAGTTAAGTTGGCTTTTCAGCTGAGTTACCCACTCAACAGACTCGATAGAGTTGTTGATAGTATAACTCGACCGCTTAAGCCAAATACTTAACTAGGCTGGTTTGGTTTTTAACAGCGGAAGACTTAACATCCTTTATTTTGTTTTAAGCTTGTTTTTAACACTTGATTTTTAGCACTTGGTTATTAATCAGTTGAATAACAAATATAATACCAACAACAGATATAAAGTAACTATGCAGGAAAGTAAATTTGCTGAAAGTAAATGACACAAATATTTTATAGAGGTTCAAGAGGGCGTAATTCTTCTAATCCTCTCTTCTCCAACTCCTGGAGGAATCCACTATGTAATGAGATCAATTTACAAAGCGCTTATCAATGCCGAGACAACCTTGAATCACACAATCGGCTTCTCTTACGACTCGAACTTCTTCTTCACAGGCGTTGCAATTTTGTTACTTCAGCTCACTTCTCAAGTTCTTGGATTTGATCACGAAGCCCTCCAACAAACTTGATAATAGTTCAACCTTGAACCTTTCTACAATCCTGACTTGGAAAGTAGGCCCTTTTGCTTCTTCAAATGTTTCCTCTTCAAGTGGTTGAAGTTATCTCTCCTTCACAGCTTGTGTTGGATCGAGTTTCTTCGAGTTTGAGGCTTGAGGAATTGCTTGAATTGCTATGAGAATATTGCAGGTTAAATGCTTGAATATTGCTTGCTTGTTCGTGGTTCAGGTAACCTTTTCTCAATAGCTTCCTCAGCCTTTTATAGTGCCAATTTGAAAATTTTCCCGTTGAAGAGATATGCTAATTTCAAATGTCACATTGTGTTCGTTGGGTTGTCTTTTCTTGGTCTGCAGCCTTGGTGATGTTGACATTTCCTCGTATTAATGGCATTTCAGCATTTGCAGGTGTCTGACACAAGGTGTAGTGTTTCCCATTGGCTTATTCCTTTTGCACAATTCAGGGCCAAACACTTTAGACCAGACAACTTGTCATATTACTAAATGAAGTAATATTCTTGACTTTAATCAACAGATCTAAGTCAGTTGTCTTGACTTGACTGCTGCCTTTACCCCAGGTGACTTGAGTCTGCTCCAATCATTGGATTGACTCAACTGTCACTTCAACTTGTAGACTTGGCTTATTGAGGTGACTTGACTGACACTTTTCACACTGCTCTCACCGACCCTCCTTCAGTCGAGTCCTTGACTTCCTTCATAGCCTTACTCAACTGACATATATCAGAGTATTCACATAGTCCACAGTTTGACTTCTTGTAATCTTTGACATAGCTGACTTGACTCGGCTTTTTCAGTCTATCTATTACAATACAAATTACAACGAAAATGGGGTGCCAACTTCCTAGTTTAAGTTTTACATGGTATCATCAAAATCTATCAAATAAATTTCCTAACACACACACACACACACACACACACACACACATATATATATATATATATATATATAGAAGAGTTATATGAGACCATGACATAGGGTGAGTCCATGAGGACCAATCTTAGCCATAAATCTATTTTTTCCAAGGGCCACGATTTAACAGGCTTAGCTATAATTTATTACCTAATTAACTTAACATAGGGGTAAATTAGTCCAACGAATTCTTTCCCAAATGAGAAATATAGAAAGCGATTACCACCATCCACCCACGCAAATCGCACAATGATCTTATACCAAAATCGTCCACGAGAATCATGTAGTAGAATCAATTTCATCTTCTCTACTTACGCACTACTGTGTGAAAAAGTTGCAGACAATTCGCCATAGTTGCTAGTACTTTCGACATTAGTTCAAGATTGCTTATGAATATCTAATTAGTTGCTTGTATAGATGTGTTATGGTGCTTTTATATACCATTAAAGCCACGTATAAACATGTGATATAGAATCAAAATGGTTCCAACAAAAAATAATTTTTGTCTCATCATCATAATCCGAAAAACATTGCATACTCCACAACAAGATCGCGATGCAAACAAATTATACACCATTAATGCAACACAGATACACTAACTACATAAACAAGTAATACACAACAAACCTACACTACATATGCAACGAATATACACCACATATGCAACACAAATACATTAACTACATAAGCTAATCATAAGCAACAAGCATATACTACATAAGCAATGAATATACACTATGTATGCAACACATATACATTAACTACATAATCAAGTAATAAGCAACAACCCTATACTACATAAACAACAAATATACACTACATATGCAACACAAATACATTAACTTAGTACCGCAAATTTTTTCATAAGCAACACCGACACATTAGACAAGCAATAAACCTATACTACGTATGCAACACACACTTCAAATAAGCAAATTATTACTTACATGCACACACATACACAAAAAATACCATTTTAATATTAAATATGCAAGAATTGCATACTACACAAGCAATATATTTACACTAATCATGCAACTTAAATGTGTACGAACAATATGATTAAATTACACATGCAATATGGTTATACTACATATGCAATATGATTACATTACATAAGCAGTTAACAACAAAATACATTGGAGAAAAAAAAACAAACTAGAGATCGCGAAGAAAGTGGAAACCGAAGAGTCGGATATCGTATCTATTGACTGAAAAGAAAAAGACACGTGTAAAATCTAATCAAATCTGACTTGTAAATGTTTTAAATGCAAAATAACTCAAATAGCCCTTTTAACTACTTAAACAAAAAAAAAATCAAATAATCTTTCAAATCTGGACCATTAAAAAAAAGATCCCAACGACTAGGATTTGTCCTCGCGGACTCACCCAAAATGGGTGGACTCATAGGATCCAAATCCTATATATATGTGTTATATATATGTATAGGTATAGATTATAAGAGTCCAGTGTCATGGGGTAAAAATGTAGGGACACATCCTGTCCGTCAATCTCTTTTAATCCACGGCCCATATTAAACCAGATTTATTTATATTTACTACCTAAATATAAATTGTTAGGGGTAAATTAGTCAACACTAATTAAGTGATAATGGGCGGTTACAATAATTGATATGGAAAAGATTTCCTTCTTCTCTTACCTCTAAATCACGCCTTTTACCAATTTCATCTTTGTAATCGAATCTACCCAGAAATTTGCAGATATTTTATACAATCACTTTAATCAACCCAAAAGAGGACGTTGTTAAATACAACAACAGATCCATAATTATAGAAACTAAACGTCCATAGATTCTCATCCTCCATCATTTAATTATTTCAAAAACATAAGTTCAAAATCAAAACTCAAGAACCAGAAAAAAAATCATCAACGTCAATCGAATACTGATGGAGTAATAGGAAAAAGTTCATCATTGTTAAATGAAACAGGTAATCCTTCAAGATGTGTTTGCATATATTTTTTGTATTTTACTGGTCGCTTATATATTATTGAATTATTAAATGTAGAGTAATTTTTGTTGTTTCTTTATTTTAGTATTGGGGCTCATTTGAGTATTTTTTGTTAGATAAATATTTTTATCGTAATTTTGATGCTTTCATATTATTGAGTTTTATACCAAAACAATGACCCAAAATATTGTCCAAATACTTCAAAACGATTTAAATGATTTTAACTAATTTTTTGGAGTATTTATTGAACTTTATTTTTGACAAAAATTGGACAACACTTCTGTTTTGAGGCCACCCTTGCCGCCTTTCTAGGGCAACCTCAGTGCTGGAAGAGGAAAATCAAACATAAGAAAAAAATGGGGGAGGCCGACCGCACTTGGTTGAGCGATCTATGCGAGTTGTTGCAATTTTGGAAAATTCTTTCTGTCCCACAAACTCTTGAGGAGATCGGTCGAGGGAGGAGGGCGACCTGGGTTGGACCCCCAATTTCCAGGTCGATCGGTCCAACCCATCCCGAACCGGTCCGACCCCTGTTTAACATGTGATTTTCTAATTCAATGTCTTTTTCTTATTAGAGGTCGAATCAAATCTTGAAGAGTCGAATATTTAAGGTTTTATCAGCAGAAACTATCCGTTCCAGCAGACAAACTTTTTATGAAATTGTGGGATTAATTTCTAACAGCTATTTTCTTCATTTGATTTGCAATTTTTTACAGATTTCAATCTCCAAGGAGAAGCCTATGCTGGTATTCAAATCCAAGAGCTCTCCTATAAATACTTGAAGGCTTGAAGGATCAAAACACAACACAAGCATACAAACAACAAGCAAAAATCTGAAAACTCTTGTTCTTCACTTTCATATACTTATTGTATTTAGCCTAAGTCTTATACTTGCACATCTTGAGTATTAGGCTTCATTCTTGATTACACTTGCACTTCAAAGTTGTATACTTCATTTGACTTGTAATCTTGAATTGGTTTAAATCATCCAAAACAAGACATCCTTGTTAGCGTTCTTGTGGTAAGAACACACTTGGTTGATTCTAGGTGTTGAAGAGTGTGGTGCTCTTCATTGTTGTAAGAAGATTGTGGTAATCTTCAGAGGTGGTGTTGTAAGAAGAGTGTGGTACTCTTCAAGGTAAAATGTTGTAATAGTTTGGTATCTATTAATATACTTTTTCCCTTTCGAAATCCATTCGGACATACCAGTGGTAGAGCATTAGGCCCTATTTTGGCAAAAAGTTGAACCTCTATAAATCATTGTGTGTTGTTTATATTTCCGCACTTTTTTGTTCATCATCTTCACATTTGAAAAAGAGGGCGTAAATCGAAAAATCGGGAAAATCTATTCACCTCCCCTCTAGATTTTCGTAGCCACTTGGACTAACAAGTGGTATCAGAGCTAAACTTTTGGCAAGCTCATTTAATCTTTACGAGTAAAGAGGAGATCCATGGCTACGAGCAAAATCTACCTCACCATTGGCGCCTCCACCAACAAGCTACCACTATTCGACGCCAACAACTATGCTTTCTGGAAAGACCGAATGGAGTATTTTCTACAAGGTTGCGGTTTTGATATTTGAATGCGATTATTGAAGGGATAGCTCAACCAACAAAGAAGTTGGAGGATGGAACTAGGCTCTCAAAAGTTTCAAAGAATTCGACGAAAATGACAAGAAGTCATTTTCTCTAAACGGTAAGGATTTGAATATTTTGCATTATTCTCTTACCGCCACCGAGTATAATCATATTAGAGGAATAAGGTCCGCACATGAAGTATGGAAAAAATTGGAAACTATTTATGAAGGTACAAAGAAAGTAAAACAATCTAGAAAAATAATGCTTATTTAAGATTTTAAAAACTTCATAATGTTTGAGGGTGAAGGTATTTCAAAAATGATGGAAAGGCTAGACAACATAGTCAATCCCCTATTGGCGCTCAGAAAAGGTTATCTCGGAGGAAGATAAGGTAACCAAAGTTTTAAATGCTCTTCCCTATAAGTGTTTAAATATCTCATGGTCCGAAAAAGTGACGGCTATAACGGAAGCAGAAAACCTTGAGACTCTCAAGTTCGATGAACTCATTGGAAATCTTCTCATCTACGAAGTCTATCTCAAGGAAAGAAATAACTCCAAACCATCCACCTCACAATCGGGTATGCAATCTACTCTTAAAGGTCTTACTTGAAATAATTCCTATTATGCTAGTGATGAGGATGATGCGGAGACGGCCGCCCTTGTTTGGAAATTTGCCAAGTTTGTTAATAAAAATAAGGCAAGGAAGTCTAGAGACAACTCGTGTTTTAAATGCGGAAAACCTGGGCAATTTATAACCGATTGCCCAAAATTAGCGGAGGATGAGCAAAAGAAGAAAAAGCCTTTTTCCGAAAAGAAGGCTCTAAATGCGGAAGCTAAAATATGGGATGAACTTCTTGCCACATCCGACGAGGAAGAAGGAACCGAACATGGTCTCATGGCTATAGACGATGAAAACAACGAGGTATGCTCTAACTCTTCATCTTCGTCTTTAATTGATGAACTCCAATGTGATTATGATGATTTACAAAATGAATTTAGAGACATGATTTGTAAATACAAGACCTTGAAAGAGGAGTATAAAGAGCTTAAATTAGAAAAAGATAGATTATTTACTTCTTATGAATCACTTGATCATGTTCATGCAATTACTCTTGCAAAATTTCATAGTCTCGATTCCAAAAAATAATTGCTCACAAAAAAAATTAAAAATTTGAAAAAGAATGTACAACGTTTTAATTTGAGTACGTATAAGGTTACAAAAATCATTGGTGCACAAAGAAGTGAGCAATCTAAATTAGGACTTGGTTACAAACCTTTTCAAACCGTTTTTAAGAAAAATGACCAAGCTCCGACTTTTATACATGCTAGTAGTCCTAATATTATTACTTGCTTTTATTGTGGTGAAAATGGACATTTTGCTAGTGCATGTAAACTTAGAAATAGTAATAGTCATTTTTGGAGACCCAAAGGTCTCAAGGCTAACCCCCATGGACCCCAAAATTTTCGGTACCTAAAAATGATTCATTTATAGGTGCTAGGGGCTATAACAATTTCGGAAGATTCAAAATGGCTCGTGGACAGCGGGTGTTTGCTCCATATGACCAGAAAGAGAGAACTCTTTACCAACATCAAGCTCCAAGAAGAAGGAATGGTCATGTTCGGGAATGGCAAAGGAAAAATTCATGGCAATGGAGACATTGATAACTCTTCTTTCTCTCTTAGTAATGTTTTATTAGTAGAAGGGCTTAAGTTCAATTCGATAAGTGTAGACAAACTTTGTGATTCTAATTATGATGTTGTTTTTAATAAATAAAAATGCTTTATTCTCAAAAATGATAAAATTATTTGTGAAGCTAGTAGAAAAGACAACCTTTACAAAATTTGCACAAGTGATTCGGTTAGTCAAAATGTTTCTTGTCTTTGTTGCCAATAATGATTTAACGAGTTTATGACATAGGCGACTTGGACATGTTGGATACAAGAACTTACAAAAGATTTACAAAAACCAACATGTCAAATGACTACCCAAATTAAATTTTGAAAACCTTGGCTTATGTAACACTTGTCAAAAGAACAAATTAGTTAAAAGTAGTTTTAAGCCCATCATTTTCCACAACCAAGCCTCTTCAACTACTCCATCTTGATTTGTATGGGGATATTGACACCAAAAGTTTAAGTGGAAAATATTACACCTTTGTTATAGTTGATGACTTCTCTAGATATACTTGGGCTATTTTTCTTACAAATAAAAGTGATGCCGCTAATGAGTTTGCTAAGTTGTGTAGACTTATCGAGAAAGAAAAAGAAGATACAATTAAGTCTATAAGTAGTGACCGAGGAGGTGAATTTGATGGTGATTTTAGAATATTATGTGAAACAAGGGGTATGCACATAATTTTTCGGCTCCAAGAACTCCACAACAAAATGGTGTTGCCGAGAGGAAAAATCTAACTCTTCAAGAAATGTGTTGGTCCATGCTCAATGAATTTTCACTTTCAAAATATTTTTGGGCCAAAGCCGTCAACACCGCTTGTTATGTCATAAATTGGGTATATCTACGTCCCAAGTTAAATAAAACACCTTATGAGCTTTGGAAATGAAGTACTCCAAATATTAGTTATTTCAAAATATTTGGTTGCAAGTGTTTTATTTTTAATACCAAGGATCAATTAGACAAACTTGATCCTAAGGCCGATGAAAGAATTTTTATGGGGTACTCGACTAAGAGTAAGGCATATCATGTTTATGAAAAAATAAGCATGGTGGTCGAGGAGTCTATTCACGTTAAGTTCAATGAAGCCTCCGGTATTGAAAGAATACCCAATGATGAAAGTGATGAAGAAGATGAGGTTGGACCAACTGTTCCAAATGATGTTCAAAGTAATCAGCCTTCCCCATCAAATGATCAACCTTCAACCTCCAATGTTCCACATGAGGATAAAGGTGATAACTCGGATCTTCCTGTGGCATTAAAGTTCAAAGGAGATCATCCAAAAGATCTCATAATTGGGGATCATCTAGAAAACGTGATGACTAGAAGAAAATTTGCCAAGAAAGCACTTATATCTCAAAAAGAGCCTAAAAATGCAAAGGAAGCCATTGAAGATGAAGATTGGTTTCTTGAAATGCAAGAAGAGTTGAACCAATTTGAAAGGAATGATGTTTGGGAATTGGTACATTGTCCTCCATCACACTATTATTGGCACAAAATGGGTATTCCAAAACAAACTCGATGATCAAGGCAACATCGTTCGAAACAAGGCAAGGTTAGTAGCTCAAGGGTATTGTCAAGAAGAAAATATTGACTATGATGAAACTTTTGCACTCGTAGCACGCTTAGAAGCAGTTCAATTTTACTTGCTTATTCTTGTTTTAAAAACATCAAACTTTACCAAATGGATGTTAAGTCCGCCTTTTTAAATGGTTTTATTCAAGAAGAAGTCTATGTAAAATAACCTCCGGGGTTTGAAAATTTTCAAGGCCAAATGATGTTTATAAACTTAAAAAGGCCTTATATGGTTTAAAACAAGCACCCCAAGCATGGTATGATAGACTTAGCTCTTTTCTTTTACAAAATGGCTTTTCAAGAGGTAAAGTTGATACTACTCTCTTTGTTTTTGAAAAGGGACAAGATTGCTTATTAGTAAAAGTTTATGTTGATGATAATATTTTTGGTGCTACTAATGAGTTTCTTTGTAAGAAATTTTCTAAGCTCATGCAAGGTGAATTTGAGATGAGCATGATGGGAGAACTCAACTTCTTCCTTGGACTTCAAATAAAACAAAGCCAAGAAGGCATTTATAAATCCCAATCCATGTATACCAAAGAACTTCTAAAGAAGTTCGGAATTGAAGAAGGAAGGACCATTGCTACTCTGCTGGCAACTAATATCAAGATTGACAAAGATGAAAAAGGCAAGTCGATTGATGAATCGAAATATCGAGGTATGATTGGTAGTTTACTTTACTTAACCGCAAGTAGACCCGATATTCTTCATGTCGTATGCCTATGTGTGCTCGATTTCAAAGCAATCCCAAAGAATCTCATATGAGTGTCGTTAAAAGAATTTTTCGATATTTGAAAGGCACTATTTCATATGGCTTGTTTTATCCAAAGAATGAAAATTTTTCTCCAAAAGGATATAGTAATTCGAACTATGCGGGAAATATTGATGATCGCAAAAGTACTTCTGGATCATGTCAACTTTTAGGCGATTGCTTAGTATCTTGGTTTCCAAAGAAGCAAAATTGTGTATCCTTATCTACGGCCGAAGCCGAATACATTTTTGCGGCCTTTTATTGTACTCAACTTCTTTGGATGAAACAAAGCTTAGTGGATTACAAATGTTCTTTCGAAAATATTTCAATTTTTTGTGACAATACATCCGCCATAAACATTGCACAAAATCCGGTTCATCATAACTGAACAAAACATATTGAGGTTCGACACCATTTTCTAAGGGATTGCATTTTTAAACGAAAAATTGAGATGTGCTTTGTTCCGTCTCAAGATCAACTTGCGGATATTTTCACAAAACCTTTAGCCGCCGAGTCTTTTACTTCAATTCGAGCTCATTTAGGCATAATGCATATCGAATAAGGTCTATGATTGCATTTTGTACGTTTTTAAAACTTAGGGGGTGAAAAATAACATTCTTAACTCAAAATCTGGATAGAAACTGGACTGGGAACCAGGTACCAGTCGACTAGCCCAGGGACCGATCGCCCCCTTGGCCGACCGGTCGACCAAAGCCATTTCAGCAATTAAATTGCTTCAGTCCGGTTCATTCATCTTATTTTCAAATTTCACACCCTTCGCCCATTTCACACATAAATCACTCAAAATGATTTTCTCTTGCAAATTATACTATATTGGGCTTGTATAATGTATATATCTTCCATATTATTCATCTTCTCCGATCAATTGGTAAGTTTAATTCCCTATTTAATCTCCATTGGGTTGAACCCTTGAGAACCTTGTTGATACTTGATGGATTGTTGTAATTCTTGTATAATTGTGATGAGAATTATGTATGTTGATGGATTATGATTGTAGAATTAGGATTGGTGTTGATTTTTTGGGCATGCTTACATTTACAAATGTTATATACAACTTCGATTTTATCCTATACATGCAAAGTGTTCGATAAAATGTCTCTATGAAAATTTTATCTTTTGCATGAATCTCTTGATTATAATTGTCTTATATCTTTATGGAGGTCATGTTTTGTTCATCAAATGAGCTACTATAAACTTTCTCCTAAACATTTCCCTTACAATTTGGAATTCTAAGCTTTCTTTTCAAAGGCATGATAATTTGATTCAATGTGCACTTTGATATATTTTTATGATGTTTTTATCGTGTTAATAGTTTTTTTGATGATTCCAAAGGGGGAGAAAAATGGAATAAGCTCATAAGCTTATGTTTAGATCAATGGAGTTAGAAAAAGCTCGCAAAAAAAGCTATAAGCTGCGAATGAAAAAGCCATAAGCTATGGATGGATTTTGTTCTAATGGATGCATAATGGATTTTTATTTATGACTAATGACTTATTTTTGACAGGGGGAGCTTTTAAGCTCTTGAACTTCAAACTATATTTGTAATAGCTGAGCTTTTAACTTTTAGTTGATTGCTCTATGCCTATTTTTGTTTACCATGTTGATAGGGAGAGCTTTTATAAAATGTCTTGAAAAATCTTTGCTCCTATCCTTATGATTTTTAATCATGAAAAGTGTCGTTTAAAATGGATAGTTGTTTTTGACCGAAAAAAATGTTTCGCTTTTAAAATCGATCTCCTAAAATTGTTTTGGTTTGTAATCATCAAAAAGGGGAGTTTGTTAGATAAATGATTTTATCGTAATTTTGATGATTTCATATTATTGATTTTTATACCAAATCAATGATCCAAAATGTTGTCCAAATACTTCAAAACGATTTAAATGATTTTTACTAATTTTTTGGAGTATTTCTTGAACTTTATTTTTGACAAAAATCAGATAACACTTCTGTTTTGAGGCCAACCAGTCGCCCTAGAGAGCAACATGTGCTTGGAAGAAGAAAACTGAAACAGAAACGAAACAGAAGAAAAAATGAGGAGGCCGACCGGTCAACCACCTGGTCGACCGGCGTCTGAGTTGTTGCAATTTTGGAAAATTCTTTCTGTCTCACAAATTCTTAAGAGAGACCGGTCCAAGAGGAGGGCGACTGGTCGGACTCCCTGGTTGACCGATCCAACCCCCTGGACCGGTCCGACCCCCTGTTTAACATGTGATTTTCTAATTCAAACATCTTTTTCTTATTAGAGGTCGACCGGTCGACCTAAAGTTTTATCAGCAGAAACTATCTGTTCCAGCAGACAAACTTTTTATGAAATTGTGGGATTGATTTCTAACAGCTATTTTCTCCATTTGATTTGCAATTTTTTATAGATTACAATCTCCAAGGAGGAGCCTATGCTGGTATTCAAATCCAAGAGCTCTCCTATAAATAATTGAAGGCTTGAAGGATCAAAACACAACACAAGCATACAAACAATAAGCAAAAAACTGAAAACTCTTGTTCTTCACTTTCATATAGTTGTTGTATTTAGCCCAAGTCTTACACTTGCACATCTTGAGTATTAGGCTTCATTCTTGATTATACTTGCACTTCAAAGTTGTATACTTCATTTGAGTTGTAATCTTGAATTGGTTTAAATCATCCAAAACAAGACATCCTTGTTAGCGTTCATGTGGTAAGAACACACTTGGTTGATTCTAGGTATTGAAGAGTGTGGTGCTTTTCATTGTTGCAAGAAGATTGTGGTAATGTTCATAGGTGGTATTGTAAGAAGAGTGTGGTACTCTTCACGGTAAAAAGGTTGTAATAGTCTAGTATCTATTAATATACTTTTTCCCTTTCGAAATCCATTCGGACATACCGGGTGGTAGAGCATTAGGCCCTAGGTGGGTTGAAGTTCTATAAATCATTGTGTGTTGTTTATATTTCCACACTTTTGTTTGTTCATCATCTTCACATTTGAAAAAGAGGGCGTAAATCGAAAAATTGGGAAAATCTATTCACCCCCTCTAGATTTTCGTAGCCACTTGGACTAAAATTTCTCATACCCGACTTTGCACTATTTTATTAATTTTGTGATGTATCATATACACATATTTGGTTTCGGACTAATGCATGCATAATCATGTTTTATTTCTCTTGTACATTTTGAGTAGTTACAATTTTATTTTTTGACTCTGCATACTTAGTATGACTGTACTGCTTCATTTGTATAAAAATGTTGCATGTTTAGTTCTTTTACAATTACAGTACATGTAATATGCATATTCATCTTTATTTAGTTAACTTAGTATAACAAATAGTTGTATTTTTTTTACGATCACAATATATATATTTTGATTAGTTTCATTTTTTTCTTGCATGGTTAGTGTGGCTTCATTGTTTCGTTTGTACAAAAATGCTACACATTTATTTCTTTCATTATTATAGTATTATGGAATGTGCATATCCATTTTTATTTCTTGTATGTATTTTGAATAGATTCTCTATATACTTAATATGACTTTATTGCTTCGTTAGTATAAAAATGTTGCATATTCTGTTGCTTATTTAGTTTAGGCTAATTTCATACCAAATTATACTTTTGTTTCATTTATGATGTCTATATTTTTTTTGATATAATATTAATATTTTTATATAAGATATTGCTGTAATAGAGTATATCAATTTCTATATTTAATACAATTCAAGAGCATCTAGAGATATAACCAAACTCAACGAAATATTGGATACTCGAATGTGATCAAAATAAAATACCCCCAGAAGGAAGGCACCAAAGAAAAATTTATAAAGGCAAGCAAGAAACTGAAGGGATGGTGTGGAATGTGTGGAGAAGTTGGTACTCACAACAAAAGTAGGAAATGCACCAAACAAGTGTGAAATCTGACTTGAACAAAATCAAAAATAATTTTGTCAATGTTTTTTTTAATGCTTATTTGGTTACAAATTATTGCATATTTAGTAATGTTTGCTGCTTATATAGTTTATAATTGTTACTCGGTTCTTTACTTTTAATTGCTAACTTTGTTTTAGATTGTTGCACATTTAGTATAACATGTTTGTTAATTACAATTAGTATGAATACATCCTATTTTTTTATGCTTATTTAGCAATTCACCCTATTCAGGGTCTACTCTTATATAATAAAAAACGCTGGAACAAAATACTTTAAATATGGCTATCCCAGCTCGGGACCATCTTTGATGCTAATTTTTTATGCCAATTTTTTGTTGCTTATTTTTTGATAACCTATGCTATAATTTCAGTCGCCATTTTTTTTTTATGCTTATTAAGTTGCATATTATTGCATTTTAGTTAATATTTTGTTGCCTATTTATTTTATAATTCTCCATTTATTATGTTTTATTGCTTAACTTGATACTATTTTGTTGCTTATTTATAATAACATATTTGCATCTATGATTTTTTTTTATGTAAAATTACTCCCAAAAGAAAAAAGTCGAGGAAACATAAATCACACAAACACACTCAAAACCGTGTTGAAGATTTGTATTGAAAATCAAACAACAGAAAATATCAACGACACTAGAAAAAATTGGCCTAGTGTGTTGATCTTGCTTCCCAAATAAACAAAGTCACACGACTCCCAAAAATTAGAAAATAAATATTCTTTTAAACATTGGAAACGCACTTCTTATCCACTTGAAGTGCCAACATTTTTCTTCTTCCCATCACAAAATGTTTTTGACTCATTAATGTTCTTCGATCCTCAATTGCTCATGTTATCAAGAACAATGGTAACACGTTCTTCATTTGCAAAGATGAAACTTGAGACAAGTTACCCTTCCGAATCCTACTATCCCGTGTTTCAAGTACCACCTTCCATACAATCTTATGTCTCCATTTGACACATTGCAAATATGACACAATCGATCTTGTTCTCACTTTGTCCCTCCATGCCATTGTCAATCTAGCAATTGATGATTGCTCATGGGATAAACTATGACTTGTACAATCTTTGGAATTCAAACATCGCAAAAAGCTCACGCTATATAGAAAAAGGAAAAATAATAATCAAGATAAAAATATCGAAAATAGTAAATTTACCAATAATTTTAAATAAAAATATATAAAAATATAAATAAAACAACACATAAACAAAAAAGCTCCAACATGTCCCTAAAATATATACATGCGCACAATAAAAGAAAACTAATTACAAAAATAACCTTAAATAAATAATAATAATAAAATATATAGCAAAAAGTGTGAGAGCTCATTGGTTATCTCTGTGAATCTTAATTCCAAATGATCCGGACTTTCTCTACAAGCATTTGCAAATTTTCAAATTTTTGTACAACAACAAAAAAAATAAAAAAAAAGTGATACTAATTTATTCTCTTTAATTTGATCGGATCCTTCACAAATTAAAGTTAGTTTTAAAAGTCACATATTTCTTTGATAAAAGTGTTACCTATTTGCATTACAAAACAAATTCTACATGATTTCACTTTGTTGAACATGGCATTATCGAGGGTTTTATACAAAATATTCTTGGCAACATTGTCCAAGTTGTATATCTTTCTATCCTTGTTGGTCCACTCGCATCGTGGCTTTTCCACCATTGTAGGTCTTGTTACAACAGCAGCAACACGTGCGCCACGTGTAATAGGAACTTCAATAGCCTCTCCTTCAAAAAAGTGTGCATCGAAAAAACAATAAACGGGAAAAGCTCCAACATTTGTGTTCACCTTCATTATTTATAGTGGTCCATCCTCAATGACAAATCACATTTCATCGTGTTAGGCTAACAGGTGTGCATGCATGCGTATTTTCCAGTCATCAAATTCTTCAACAGTGAACATGGGAATGCGAGTTAGATTTGCTTCCATAATAATAACTTTTTTTAAAAGAAAAGCTTTAAAAACTGCAAGTGTTATTTCTTTTGAAAAAGAATAAGATCTAGTTTAGTAACCAGTGCAGAAGGCTCAATGAACCAACCACTCTGATACTACTTGTAGGTCCCTAGGGGTGATAAGTAAAGTCTAGAAGGAGGGGGGGTTGAATAGATTTACCAACTTTTTGATTTTAGTCCTGTTTATAAATTTAGAGTAGACTCAAGTCAGCTAGGTCCTTGGTGGACAACTTGGTTTACTTACACATCAAAGTTAGTCACTCAATAGACTCGACTGAGCTATTGATAATATAACTCAACTGATTCAGTTAACTCTTTATATAATCAATTGACTTGGTTTTTAATAGCGGAAGACTTTTACCCATAGTTTTAAATATATTTTTCAACACTTATTTAATCTTAGTTATTATCAGTTGACTTAGCAAATCAACAAACATCAATAATAATAATAATGTGCAAGAAATAAGTATGTTGAATGTAAAAGACACAAGCAATTTATAGTGGTTCGAGGATAGGGTAATTCCTCTAATCCACTCTTCTCCAACCCCTAGAGGTAATCCACTAAGTAAAGTTGACTTTGTTACAAAAGGATGGCAATCCGAGACAGCCTTGATCACACAGTTGGCTTTTCCTGGGACTCAGCTTCTTCATAAGACGGTTGTTCTGCTACTTTAGCTCCTTCAAACTCTTGGATTTGTTCACACAACCCTCCAACGAGTTTAAAGCCTCTGGTTCGATCTGGAACCTTACTACACCTCCTTCAACCTTGGAGAGTAGACCCCTTGTTCTTTGAAACAAGTTTTTCCTCTTCAACAAATGAAGTTGTCTTTTCTTCACTGAATGTGTTGGATCAATTTCCTTTGAGTTTAGGCTTGAGGATATGATTTGAATGCTTGAGATATGTTTCTTTGCTTTGCTTGATTTCTCTTGTGTGTCTCAGATTGCATAAGTGTCTTCTCTCTAAAAATCCTCAGCCTTTTATAGTGGCAGTTTGAAATTGTATCCGTTGAAGAGATAGATGCATTTTCAAACTCCACTTATAGGTCGTTGGCTTGTCTTTCTTGTAGCTTTGATGTGGACTGTACCTTGGATTTAATGCCCAACAGCCTTTCCTTAAACTCTGCAGGTTTTCAGGTACATCTCGTTGACTCCTTGCTTTTTGCACTTTTTCAGCAAAACAACTTTAAGGTAGGCAGTCTGACACATGCCTATTTCCTGCAAACACTTGACTTTGCTTGACAACGAATCTCTTCAGCTTTCTTTGATCCTTTTTGCTGCATAACCCCTTTGACAGTCAACTCCAATGATTTTGGAATGACTTTGTTGTCATGCTGATTAAGACAGCTTTTCTGTCACTTGACTGATACTTGACTTCACTTCACTCAGCTGCCATACAGTTGTGTCTTCTCTTCAATCTTCAGTTGAGTCCTACAATCTTCAACTTGGTTGCTTCTACTCAGCTTATACAGACCTATCTATTACAAGTTGATTTACAGTTGAATTGGGGTGGCAACTTCTTAATCTAAGTTTTACATGTTATCATCAAAATCTATTACATAAATTTCCCAACTGAGTCCGAGAAAGAAGTTGAGTTCTCCCACCATGCTCATCTCAAACTCACCTTGCATTAACTTAGAAAATTTCTTGCACAAAGATTCATTAGTAGCACAAAAAATAATATCATGTACATATATTATAAACTACGAGGCTATCTTGACCTTTTTAAAAAACAAAAAGTGTTGTATCAACTTTGCCTCTTGTAAAACTATTTTTCAAAAGAAAAGAACTTAGTCTTTCATACCATGCTCGGGGTGCTTGTTTGAGACTATATATAGCCTTTTAAGTTTATAAACATCATTTGATCTAGAAAAATTTCCAGACCCTGGAGGTTGTTTAACATAGACTTCTTCTTGAATAAAACCAATAAGAAAAGCGTATTTAACATCCATTTGGTAAAGTTTAAAGTTTTTGAAACAAGAATAAGCAAGTAAAATGCGAATAGGTTCTAAACGTGTTATGGGTGCAAAAGTTATATCATAATCAATACCTTCTTCTTGACAAGAAACTTGAGCTACTAACCTTGCTTTATTTCAAATGATGTTGCCTTGATCGTCTATTTGTTCCGGAATACCCATTTTGTTCCGATGATAGTTTGTGATGGAGGACAAGGCACAAGTTTCCAAACATCATTCATTTTAAATTGATTTAGCTTTTCTTGCGTCTCTAGAAACCAATCTTCATCTTCAATTGCTTCCTTTGCATTTTTTTGGCTCTTTTTGAGATATAAGAGCTTTTTCGGCAAATTTTCTCCTTGTCATGACTTTGTCAAGTAGATCCCCAATTATAAGATCTTTTGGATGATCTTCTTTAAATTTTAGTGCCACGGGAAGATCTGATGCATCACCCTTATCTTCTTGTTGAACATTTGAAGTAGAAGCTTGATCATTTAGAGTAATGTTTGGAGAAATTGGTTCGACTCTGTCTTCTTCATCACTATCATCATTTGGTATTCTTTCAACACCAGAGACTTCATTGAATTTGGCGTAAATAGATTCTTCAACCACCAAGCTATTTTGTTTATATACCCGATATGTCTTGCTTTTAATCGAGTACCCCATATATATTCCTTCATCTGCCTTAGGATCAAGTTTGTCCAATTGATCCTTGGTGTTTAAGAAAAAATATTTGCATCCAAATATTTTGAAATAGCTAATATTTGGTATTCTTCCTTTCCAAAGCTCATATGGAGTCTTGTTCAACTTTGGACGAAGATATACTCGATTTATAACATAACAAGCGGTGTTTACGGTTTCGGCCCAAAAGTATTTTGGAAGAGAAAACTCATTTAGCATAGATCGACACATTTCTTGTAAAGTTTTATTTTTTCTTTCGGCTACACCATTTTGTTGAGGAGTTTTCGGTGCCGAAAAATTATGTGCATATCCCTTGGTTTCACATAAGACTCTAAATTCACCATCAAATTCACCTCTTTGATCACTTCTTATAGATTTGATAGTAGGGGTGTGCACGGTCCGATCTGGTTCGGAGATTTAGAAATCTCCAGAACCATCCCGAAGTTCGGATATTTCAAAATTAAATCTCCAGAACTAAACCTTAAAAAAAAATCTCCGTCCCAAACCGTCGGGACGGTTCGGAGAGGAGATTCGGTTCTAATGGAATGGTGCGGGACGGTTCGGAGAAACGGAGGTTCAAAGATTATTCATAAATAAAACACACAAAAAAGTGAAAGAAAAAATCAATATAAAAATCATTAACTACTATACTTTCAATCTAAACATTTTTTTTAAATTACAATCTCAAAAATACATAGTACAATATACATAAAATATCTTGTATTCATATCTACGTGCTAAATTTTTAATATTATAATTCTAAATCTTTCTTTTATGATATAGACTATACGACATTGTTAGTTTAATATCAATTTAACTTTTAAATAGCTTTTTTAATCTAATTTATAGTTAAAATTATTGATTTTCCTTTAGATTTTAACATAATATGGATTTTTCCTTTTGGATTTTAACATATTATGATTTTAATATAATATGTTTCAGATATTATGTTATTCATATCATTAATAATAAAAGTTTAGAATATCAACGAATGATAAATTTAGTAGTCTCGATTACACAATAATATTCTGTAACGCCCCAATTCTCATGATATAAGAGTAACTTAATTTAATAAAAAATTATACTCAAAGGCGCACAAATAAGACACAACTCAAAAATAAAAGGAATCATTTTATTAATAAACCCAAAAAAAATCCATCACACTTCCGCTGCGCTAATCTAATTTTATAAAATGTAGTCTAATTATTAAAAACAAATATGATGCGCCACATGTAACGACCAAAATACTAAAATCCAAGTAATTTGATAAAAGGAAGCATTTTATAAAACATAGCCTAAAATTAAAATATTGCAATCAAGTAAACAAAGTACATTATTTCGAAACCAAACATCAGTCATCCAAAAATATAATAGAATCTAATTTTTTTAAATAAATACAATTACTGACTTCGCATCCACCGCCTCCAATCTCCGCTCGGACTCCTCAACCTGAAAAGTGTTAATAAATATGGGGTGAGCTTTCAACTCGCTCCGTGGGGACACGTTTGTCAGAATTAAATACAACTATAGGCATAATCGTAAACATTCAACATGTAATTTACTCTGTATTTTTACTCTGACTGGCCAATTACTCTTGTAGTACTGCGGGTACACCCCGAGGATACATTTGATCCCAGACCTTCTTACGGCTCCTGACTAACATGATTTACTCTGTTCCACATTGCACATAAACGAAAACACATATACGGAGCATTTAATAAAGACAAACAATTCTTTGAATAGAAAATATCCCCAACTTAATAAAATGCAGATATTTGGTGCAACGAATGTTAACAGATACAGGAATTCCTACTCCTTGTTATTCTCGTTGGCTACAATAAATTATAAGGTACAATTAATAATATAGTAAAATATTAAACTAATATAAAATAAATAAATAAATTAACCGACTGATTAAGAAAGAAAAAGATTTGCTGAAAAGAAAAGTAAATTTTTTGATGAACCAAATCTTAATCCAAACTTTGAAAAAGAGAAAAATTGTAAGTGGGTTTGTTTTATTAGAAATCCTATAAGCAATTAATACCACAACCCCAATATTTGTATCTCTATCACACACACTCTGACACACACAAAAGAAAAACACACAAACTCATGCACACACATATGTACATATAACATATGTTAACACTCAATTTCGGCATATACACACACACACACGCACCTATTACTCACGCACACACTGACACACACAAGGAAACACACACTGACACACATCACGCACACACACATATAAACACATCACACCCACACACTGACACACACAATTAAACACACACACTACACTTATGACTCACGCACACAATCACACACGCACACACACAATAAATTTTAGACTTGCTTACAGGTTTATCCTTTGGCAAAACAATTTCATACTCACCCAAGAAACCCAGTTGAGAGGAAGGACGACTTTGGACGGGAGCAGATTTTGTTTTTGGTAGCGGCTGGTAATAAAAATTCGTACGAGGACGATATGTATTTATATGGTGAAATTCTAGGGTTTGGGATAAGTAGGGTTTGTGAAAGAATTCTATTTGATTTGGACTTTTAAAGTTGGGTGAAAGATTTTGAGCCCACAATGAATTTCAGAAATCAACATTTTAAATTGGGCCTGGATAAATATTGATACTTGGTTGTTATAAAAAAAAATAATAATAATAAAAGAAAATTATTGAACTAATAATTATATAATTAATAATAATAATAATAAATATACTTTAAAAAAAATCCGAATATTACATATTCTATAATGTTGGCCCATTGCGGGCTCTTGACTTAGGGAAAGTATAGTTAATTAATAACTTTGATAAAACAATACGAAACGAAAGTTTATAGTTTCAATGTCTCAATTTCTTGATTAGAAGATTATGGATTATTCTAGTTTAGGTGCAATTTACTAATTATTTAATTAACTTTAATTCAATTAATTTTCTTGACTGGAGGATGAGTCTAATTATGATCCTTAATAAGTAAAGTATCATCAAATTTAAATATTTTCTACAAATCAAATATGACTTTATAATTTAATTTATTAGGTATATTTAATTAAATTAATATGCTGACAACCAATTTTCGATAAATAATTAATATAATATAATTGTTAGTGAACTAAATTCATATTCAATTATTCTTTTGATATATTGATAAGATATGCCAAATTTTTAATTTGATAATTTTTAGTACTATGAAAATATAGTATTGAATTTCTGTCACGCCCCAAACGGGACACGACGACGATCCACAACTTAAATACAAATGAACCAACAGTCCAGACAAATATCAATGAGAACCCAATAAGACAGAGTCTAAATAGCAATGAAATAAATAATGTATACAAGTTACCACTTAAAGTCTACAATCCGTCATCCAAATTACAACCCGAAAATCAACAAAGTAGCAACTTAAAGTCAAAGGGTCATACGCCCCTCAATTACAAACCCGAATGGAATGAAATACAAAAGTCCGACAACAATATAAGAAAAGAGTCCAATCAACAACAAAAAGCAAAATCCAACAAGCGTAGTACAAGGTCTCAATCCGAGCTTGGTTCAAAGATCTCCAACGAAATCCTCATCTAAGGTTAGAAAACAGGTGGGGATGAGACAAAAATCTCAGGTGGATGGGGTGATCGTAATGCGAGTGTGGCGCAATATAGTTAATGTGAGAAAATAGTTATATGAAAACGCGCGTGGGTATGATGCATGATTTCACACACGATTCACAAGCGTCGTGATAAAATAATACAATAGTATATTTACACGATTCAAGAAAACAGTTCATGGTCACACAGCACTATGTGAATCACCAAGACAGTGGGATTATGTGCGGAAGTGTAACGCCAATCCTATGCAAGGCAAATAATGGTTGCGTCACGGATTTGGGCGCCAACCAATGCAAAACAGTAGCGATTGCGTGCGAAAATGTAACGCCAACCAAAACGGGACGATAACTCCCGAGATCGTGTGGATCGACAAATGATTCCTTCGTTCTTCCTTGTAACTCCCGGTCGGATGGTCCAAGACCGCAACTTATCGCTCCGTAGGCAAAGACAAAATCCACAGTGAGCCGGGCGGCTCGAATCTGTCATAATCATGATTATACCTCGATTACAACCCGCTTTCCTTGGACAAACTCGGTCCCTCGGTTGCGGGATTAGAACGATGAGGCCGGAAGAGTGGAATAGCAGCCGAGCTGCCCGGTTCCATCCCCCGACGCGTATCCATTCCGAGTCGTGAGCTCGACACACCAAGTTGACTCGGCAGAAAGTAATTACAATTACAAGCGATCAACCAGGCAATGAGTATTATTGATTCAGGGAAGCAGTTTAGGAAAATTTTTGAAAAGTGCGAGTGGCAATTATGGCATTGGTGGAGTTTTTGGATGAAGATGATTATCGGAAGGATAAGCAACCTTCGATATCTTGAAATATTGGGTGGGACATAAGTCCCGTTATAGATTCAATTCGCAAGGCGAGGAAGTCGCTCCGCGATCGGGTATTAATCGGTCAAATTGATCCGATAAGTCAGGGTTTTTGGGAAAGTAAAATACTTAAATTAAATCTCCAAGTCAGAGAATCCAGGGCTGTTTTAGTAAAAGAGAAAATAATTTGAGTTAGGTCCTTTATAAAAGGAAAATTGTAATTTAGCCCTGTTATGTAAAAACTAACACTTTTGGGGTTAAAAATTGAATAATTATATATCCCGACCTTGAAAAATTATGAGGTCAGTTCCTAAATTCTCCAATTGTCCAGAGATTCAGGTTTTTAAAGTTTTGAGGTCGAGTTTTTATAAAAATCTCACATTGGCCCCAAATTTGTAAAATTTGTCAATTCGGACCTTAAGTTTTAAAAATTCGGAACTCACAAACCGGAAGGGATTTTAATGTGATTCCAGTTGGAAAATGTCACTAAGGTTAGTAGGTTATTGGGACAAAAGCAGTTTTTAAAAGCAATATGTGTAGGTCCTTCAACTTTTGAAAATATCATTTTTGTCCCATTTAAAAATAATTGCCTTTAAGGCTTTTAGGGGTCCAATTGTTATGAAATTTGAACCTTGGGTCCAAAATATAATTAAGTTATAGTTAAGTTAGTATTTACAGGTGCATGGACTGCATAAGTCCTGGAAATTTCATTTGGGTCCTTAAGTTTAATATTTTACACATTAGTCCCTCAATTTTAGAAAAATTACTTTCCAAGCCCTAACCACTTGGATTTTTGGAATACTTTTAAAATGTGTCATTCCCAGTAACTTAAGAGTAAAAATTTCAATTTTTAAAGTTTAGGTCTGGTACAGTTTTAAAAATTGCAAAGTAGCCCTTAAACTTTCAAAATTTTACAATCTAGTCCTTGGGCTTTTAAATGTTGATTTTATTTATCTTAAAACTCTTAAAACTTTATTAAAATGTCCAAAAATCATTTTTGAACCTGAGTACAGTCCCAAATTTCGAAATTTGCAGAGGGGTCCTTTAACTTTTATTTTCTTGCAATTTAGTGCACCAACTTTCCACTTTTGCATTTTTAAGTCCAAAATTGAAATTTAATCAATTATGCTCGACTTTTCCAGGTTATAAGTCATCCAAAACATAGATTTTAAAGATCATACACATGCATGTCCAATACATACAAGAATTCATCAATTAAAGCATTAAAGTGTACATGCATGCACCTAAAATTCAATAAATAATAATTTTGAGCAACTCTTGAGAATTTTCATGATTTGATATATAAAATTGACATGCAATACATAATTATATATATCTCAAGGCTCATGATTAAAGTTTCTACATGCATTTAATCAAAACACCTAAAAGTTGAAAAAATAATTTTTCACCCACCTTAAATTTGGAAATTGTGAAATAAAAGGATAATTTCACAATTTTTGGATGAGGCTTCTTAGGTCAGCCCCTAAGTCAAGAAAATATCAAAATTTGGAGTTAGAAAAATGAGAGAAAAATTAAGGAGAAAAAGAAGGAAATAAGGAAATGAAAAGGACTACAATTTACCTTGTGTAGTAGATTTTTGGAGACTAGTTGAAGCTCAAAATTTGGAAATTTTGGCTCAACTCCAAAATCTCCTAAGGTCAGCCCCTATTTCTCAAAAATGAAAAAGGGGTGTTAAAATTTGAAAAAAAAAGGAAGAGTAGGAAAGAAGGGTCTAGTACACAATTTACCTTGTAGTCTAATTTTCTCTACTATTTTCTTCTTCAAGCTTGAGGTCCTTCTTCAAAATGTTGTCAAGTTCAAACCTTCAAGTTCTTCTAAATGTACCTCCAAACCAAATTCAAACTTAAGTTAAGAAGGTGGAAGAGATGAACAATGTGATATCAAAAAATGGATTGAAGCTAAAATTTCTTACCTTGTATGATGATGGTTCAATTTTTATGAAGAATAGGGAGGAAATGTTGAAATTTTTTCTAAGTATAGAAGAAGAAGGTGAGAGGAAGAATAGAGAAAAGTTGGGAGTTTTTAGAGAGAAGGAAGAGGATTTTTGTTAGAGGATAAATGTGTTAGATGAAATGAGATGAATTTTTTGTGTGTAATAGGCCATATGGCCGTGTAGTATGAGATAGAGGGAGAGAAAATTTTGAACAAATTGTGTCTTGTAATTTGTCTCTTGCATGGAGACAAAATGCAAGTCAAAGTGTGGGTCAAATTGGAATTTGAGAGGAATAAGGAGAATGTTGGGAAGAATGGAATAAGTTGGGAAAAATAGTAATAAAGAATTGGTGTATAAGATGATGTGTATAATGTTTGAATTAATGATATAATTATACACAAGATGACTAATATATGGTGTAGGTGTACAAGAGTTGGATGATATTTTTATCCCAAAAATACCATGTTGGCCATCCACTATGAGGGCAATATGGTAATTCCATATATTTTTTTTTGTCCCAAATTTGATGATAATAGATGAAATATATCAATCTCCAAAATATTTAGTGATTTCCTTGATCACTTGTAAGTCTCATGATCACTTAATCTAAATCAAAATCTTAATTCTATAAGATAAAAGTCTCCAAAATAAACAGCCTCTTAATATTCTAAGGTGACTAATAAATACAAAAATAGTAATAATGATCAATCAAGTGATCATAAATGAGGGATAGAATTAAATAAGATCATGATCACACATAATTAAACAAAATGAAATAAAATACAAAATGTATATATTATTATTAATTACCCGTCAAAATGACGCGGTAAAATAGTCAATCAAATATATAAACAACAATAAGGATCAATTAATAGCTTCGGAAAAATCGGGGCTTCACATCCTCCCCTCCTTAAAAGAATTTGGTCCCCAAATTCTCTTCAGAATAGTTCTGGATATTGATTCCTTATGTCTTCTTCCATCTCCCATGTTGCGTCTTCGTCTCGGTTGTGGTTCTGCCACACCACTTTAACCATCGGGATTTCTCTCTTACGCAACTGTCGTATCTGCTGATCAATGATCCGGATTGGCCTCTCGGTGTAGGATAGATTTTCCATTAGAAAAGGAGTGTCTCGAGTGATGATATGCTCGGGATCCGGTTGATACTTCTTCAATCTCGACACGTGGAATACATCGTGCATTCCCGCATATGGTGCTGGTAACTCGAGTCTGTAGGCTAACTTCCCGATCCTCTGTAAAATCTTGTAAGGTCCAACATATCTCGGGCTCAACTTGCCTCCTTTCTTCGGATTAATCAATCCTTTCCGTGGTGAGAGTCTGAGAAATACTTCATCACCGATTTCAAATTCCAAATCCTTTCTTCTCTTGTCCGCGTAACTCTTTTGGCGGCTCGAGTGTGTGAATCCGCTCCTTGATCGGCTTGACCTTCTCCATGGCCTCCCCGAACTAAGTCGACCTTTGGAATCGAGGGCGACTTTCGTTTCTCTTTCGGAGTCCATTGGTCATCAATCTCTTAGTGTAGTGGGGATCTACATTTTCGCCCATACAATGCCTCGTAGGGTGCCATCCCAATCGTGGCCGATAAGCTATTTATTGTGGCGAACTCGGCTAATGGTAAGTGCGAATCCCAACTTCCTTGAAAATCCAAGTGCGGGCTCGCAACATATCTTCAAGGGTTTGAATTGTTCGCTCGGGATCCATCGGTTTGTGGATGTCTTCTTTGTCTTTGAAACTTAGTGAGGTACCCAATTCCTCGTGTAAGCACTTCCAAAATCTGAGACAAACCTCGGGTCTCTGTTGGATACTATATCGACCGGTACTCCATGCGGTCGAATGATTTCTGGATATAAGTCTCAGGCAAGTTTACGCAAGCTATCATTTTTCTTGATGGGTAAAAAGTGTGCAGATTTCGTGAGTCGGTCTACAACACCCAGATAGCATCATGGCCTCCTCTGGTCCTTGGTAGATCCGTCACGAAGTCCATCGTTATATGTTCCCATTTCCACTCGGGAATTCTCAACGATTGTAGTAAACCAGATGGTCGTTTGTGTTCTGCTTTTACTCGTTCACAAGTCAAACATCTCGCAACGAACTCTGCTACCTGGTTCTTCATGTTTACCCACCAATAACTCCTTTTCAAATCCTTATACATCTTGTTTCCTCTAGGATGTACAGTGTATTTCGAGCGGTGTGCCTCTACTAGGATTCTATTCCTAATCTGCTCGTCATTCGGTACACACACTCGATTCCGGAACCTGATAACTCCATCTTCAGGTAATGAGAATTCTGATCTTTCTCCTTTAAGTATCTTCTCCTTTAGTTTTTGAAGATGTGTATCTTTCTCTTGTGCTTCTTTGATCTCATTCAGCAGATTGGGTGTAACTGAAATGTTGGCACATGAAATCGAGTATTGGTTCTTGTCGATTCCAATTGCTCGGCTCTTTTAATGATTCCCACTCTCGAATCATAAGTCCGGCTAAGCTCGCCTTTAGAGCTTAGCGTGCGCTCGACGTTAGCTTTCCCGGGATGGTATTGAATATCAAAGTGATAGTCCTCAATCAACTCCATCCATCTCCGTTGCCTCGTTTGAGATCTTTCCGGGAGAATAGATACTTCAAGCTCTTATGATCCGTGAAAACCGTGAATGTTGCTCCGTAGAGATAGTGTCTCCATTTCTTCAACGCGAAACTATCGCCGCCAATTCCAAGTCATGCGTTGGATAATTGGCCTCATTCGCTTGAGCTTTCGTGATGCATAAGCGATAACCTTTCCTTCCCCGCATGAGCACTTTGCTCCTAGTCCTTCTTTTGATGCATCACTATAGACGACAAAGTTTTCGGTTCCCTTTGGAAGGGCTAAGATGAGTCGTAGTAAGTCGTTTCTTCAACTCTTGGAAACTCGCCTCGCATTTGTCATTCCACTCAAACTTGACTTGCTTCCTGGGTTAGTCGAGTGAGTGGTCCGGCTATTTTGGAGAAGTCCTGGATAAATCTTCGATAATATCCACTAGTCCTAGAAACTCCCGATTTCGCTGAGACTCGGGTTGTTTCCATTCAACCACCTATGCTCGTGCCTTCAAGGATCTACCGCAATCCCAA
Organism: Rehmannia glutinosa; assembly: GCA_016081115.2. Classification (NCBI taxonomy): domain Eukaryota; kingdom Viridiplantae; phylum Streptophyta; class Magnoliopsida; order Lamiales; family Orobanchaceae; genus Rehmannia; species Rehmannia glutinosa. The sequence goes on along the minus strand of JABTTQ020000639.1, from coordinate 40,389 downwards.
AGGTCTGGGATACTATATGTCCCAAGAACGCGACTTCACTAAGCCAAAATTCGCACTTGCCGAATTTGGCATACGAACATGCTCTCGTAGTGTCTCTAAAATGATTTTCAGATGACATTCGTGCTCTTCTCTAGACTTAGAGTATACTAGTATGTCATCAATGAATATCCCTATGAATTGATCCAAATAAGGTTGGAAGACTCGATGCGTCAGGTCCATAAATGCTTTGGTGCATTCGTCAGACCAAAAGGCATTACTACAAACTCGTAGTGTCCATATCGGGTTTGAAATACAGTTTTGGAAATGTCTCATTCGCGGATTTTCAGTTGGTAATATCCTTGTTGTAAATCAAACTTCGAGTACACCGTTGCTCCTTGAAGTTGATCAAATAGTTCGTCTATCCTCGGGAGGGGATATTTGTTCTTGATGGTCACACTATTAAGACCACGATAATCTATACATAGTCTTAATGTGCCATCCTTCTTTTTGAGGAACAAAGACAAGTGCTCCCCACGGAGAGACGTTTCTCGGTCGGATGAATCCCACATCCATCAGTTTCTATAATTGCGTTTTCAACTCTTGTAACTCAAGAGGAGCCATTCTATACGGTGTTCGGCAATCGGGCGAGTCCCGGCAACACCTCGATGGTGAACTCGACTTCCTATCGGGAGGGACAGTGGTGAGTTCTTGTGGAAATACATCCGTATATGCCGATACTATAGGTACTTGGTTGATTTGTGTCTCAACCTTGGGTTTGTTAATTACAAACGCCAAGTACCCTGAGCCCCTTTAGTGATCGCCCTTCTCGCTTTCATTGCTTTGAAATGATTGGGGCAATCTTAACTCGTGCCCTTCCCGAAATCTCCACTTCGGGTTTTCCGGTTCACATAGCTTAATGGACTTGTTATGGCAGTCCATTTGTGCATGGTGTGCGATAACTAACCATTCATTCCCAATATCACATCGTATTCGGATATAGGTAATAAGATCAAATCGGCAGAAAGTTTATCTCAACAATCTTAACTTCGCATGCATTATAGATAATATCTCATTATCGACTTGCACCCATAGGAGTTGACACTTCTAAGCATATAGGCATATGTTCTATGCATGCATGCAGTTTGTGTACAAAATGCGGTGCAACAAATGAATGCGTTGATCCATGGTCGAACAATATTTTAGCATAGTGGTTAGATACTAGAAGCGTACCTTCCACCACGTCTGTTGCCTCCGGAGCCTCCTGTCTGGCTAGTGCAAATGCTCGAGCAGGCATCTTTGCTCGATTCCCCTGGCCATTTCCCGGCTTCTGTGGTTGCGTCTGTTTGGTTCGGTCATCGTACTTTGGGCAATCTTGCAGCCTGGTGCGACACTACCACAACGCAAACACCTTCCTTGTTTACGCCAACATTGTCGGCAGTATGTCCTTGTTTTACGCAATGCGCACACTCTTGACCCGACTTTCCTGCACTTTGGTCTCTTTCCTTTGTCTGTTTGTTAATCGGTCCCTTCAAACTTAGCAGGGCGGTTTAGATGGCTGTCCCCACACTGTCCTCTTAAGATCGTTCGATGGCCTACTCTGCTGAATCATCCAATACGGTTCGATCCCCGACTAATGCGGAGAGCTCGCTTTACCGCGGTGAGTAGGTTGCCGATTCAACAATCAACAACTGTTTATGAAGTTCCGTTTCAATCCTCGAGTGAACTTGTAAAGCTTATCCTCTTGATCTTGATTGTCCCCAGCAGCATACTTGGACAATCGGTGAAATTCGACTCAGATCTTGAGCCACAAATCAAGTTCCTCGCCTCAATCTATGGAATTCATCCCGTGCTTCCTTCATGACCTGGGAAAATCACTGTTCATTGAACTCGGCCAAGAAATTTCCCCATGTTCTCGATTACTCGGCCCCGTTCCCATCTCCTTTCAACCGCCCTCCACCAGCTCTCTAGCATTCCGATTCCAGGGCGAAATACAAATGAGTGTGACTCTCTGCTCGTCGGAGTATTGAAGAGCATTTGAAGATATTCTCCAGCTTCTCTATCCATTCTTCCGCTTCCACATCGCCCGACTCTCCCAAGAAGGTTGGTGGGTCGAACCGCAGGAATCGCTCCAATGTGCGATCGTTCGCCTCTCGGGCGGGTTCGGGAGCACGGGGTTGAGGCTCGCTGTTGCCTCATAAACACCGCATTTGCCGCAAGGCTTGTGCGGTCAGTTGTCTCCTGCAGCAGATGGAGGAGGTGGTGGTAATTCCGGAGAGGGTACCCGATCCCTGGGTACATCATCGTCTCCTCGTGGAATGTGATGAGGTCTCCCACGTCCTCGATGTTCTGCCATTCTATATCTTGAAGCGTTAGTTGCGATTCGCGAGTAAATGAATACAATAATTATTCGCGTAAAGCAAGAGATATCGTAGGGAACGTAATATCAAACACAAGACATCGAATAAATAGCAAAAGGCATATCCATTAATATAAAATTTGAATACACCCAAAGTACAACAGCAGAATACTAAGTCAGATACATGGAATCAAAATACATCCGAATCTAGTACAATAATGTAAGGTACAACAGTGGATTACACGGCTACAACAACAAAAAAGTACAAATCGACAATCGCTAGCTAATCGGTGAGATCGCCATCATCATCGCCGCAGCCTATGTCTATAATCGGGCCGGTCGGGCCGAGGTGGCGCCTCAACCTCGGGCCAATCCACAAAGTCCAACCACTGCTCGAATCCCTGAGCCTCATCGAGTGGAGCAGCCTCCGGCTCTCCAATGTCGACTGGATCCTCCTCAGGATCCTCCTCGGGATTAGGTACGTCATGCTCACCTCGCCTCGGGCGGTGGCAATGGTGAGCATTAGTCGCTAAGCGACCTCTAGTGCGGCGTCTCTCCGAGCTAGGGCTCGTGTAAGGTCCTCAATGACTGCATCATGATGAGGGTCTCCTCCAAGCGATCGACGGTGCTATGGGATAGGCGGGCGTCAATCTCCCATTTCTGGCGACCGTCGATTGTCCTCTTCATTTTCTCCCGCATGTTATCCGGCGCTCCTGGATACTCGCATTTGGTCCTCCCGCTCTTATGGTGTTATCGCGGTCCTTGATGACAAGATGGTCGATTCGTTCTTCTCATCTTGGCTCATCGCCAAGCGCCGAGTCAGGTCCCTATTCCGTTGGCGCTCCTAGGCTAACTCTGTGGTCGTGCGTTCACTTTCCCGATGCCAATGAATCATCAGTGCCCGGTAATATTCCCGCTCAGCATGGGCATGGAATACATCCCACCATGTAGGCGGCGTCGGCTCCATCCTCGATCAAACAAAACTAAGGCGGATCGACCAAAGGTAGAGGAAAGATAAGAAGAGAATAAGGAAGAATGAATAAGGAAATCAGTCAAGAATCAACTAAGTCAAGACAAGTATGATTATGAAATCTCAAAGTATGCGTTCTAACTTAGTTCAAATATCAATAAGACGGTTCTATGCTAATTTGAAATTGATCTCACACTTAATTAGTCAAGTCGCGGTAATACCCAAAACACAGACCGAGGGTCCTATCCTAGGTCAGCTCGGTGTAAGTTTCCATCTTACTAGCCGAGCTCGATACCACTCTTCTTGTCACCCCAAACGGGACACGACGACGATCCACAACTTAAATACAAATGAACCAACAGTCCAGACAAATATCAATGAGAACCCAATAAGACAGAGTCTAAATAGCAGCGGAAATAAATAACAGATACAAGTTACCACTTAAAGTCTACAATCTGTCATCCAAATTACAACCCGAAAATCAACAAAGTAGTAACTTAAAGTCAAAGGGTCATACGCCCCTCAATTACAAACCCTAATGGAATGAAATACATGTAAGTCCAAGCGGCTACGATAATCTAGAGGGGGGGTGAATAGATTATCTCCATCTTTTCGATTTTACCCTCTTTTTCAAACCGAATGCTCAAAGACAATAATAAAGGTGCGGAATGTAAACAACACACGTCGATTTAAAGAGGTTCAACCCACCTAGGGCCTAATCCTCTACCACCCCAGTATATCCGGGATGGATTTCAAAAAGAAAAAAAGATTTTATTAATTACCGAAATTAATACAACACCAACTTACAACACCTTGAAGAGCACCACACTCTTCTTCAACACCACCTTTGAGATTACCACAATCTCTCTTGAAGATTACCACAATCTCCAACGGCACCTTGTGAAGATTACCACAATCTTCAACCTTGAAGAATACCAAATTCTTCAACACCTCAACAAGAAGATTACCACAATCTTCTCACACCTAACACCTAGATCACCCAAGTGTGTTCTTACCACAAGAACACTCACAAGGATATCTTGTGTTGAATGATTACCCAAAAATCCAAGATTACAACTCGATAATGAATTATACAATTGAGTGCAAGTGTAATCAAGAATAGCCTAGACCTCAAGGATGTGAAAGTGATAAGCTAGGCAAATTACAACAAGAATAATAACAATGAAAGACCAAGTGTTTGCTTGAGTATATCTTGTTGTGTTGTGTTGTTCTCTCTTATATTGTTGCTTCAATTCTTCCGCTATTTATAGAAGATGTTTGTACATATAGGCTACTCTTGGGGACATGAATTCTGTAAAAAATTGCAAGACAATTGAAGAAAAGAGCTGTTAGAAATGAATCCCACAAATTAAGGAAAAGATGTCTCTGCACAACGGTTACATTTTTGTTTGTCAAACTTAAGAAGCGACCGGTGCATACACAAATAGACGTTTGAAAAAGAGAATACACATTTACACAGGGTGACCGGTCGACGTCTACCTCGACCGGTCGACATATGCCTCAATCGGTCCCCCTTATGGGTTTGGAAGAAAGAAAACGTTCTGTTTCAATTTTTGCTCCAGTACCGGTCTCCCTATAGGCGGCCGGTCGACGGCACCGGTTGCCCTATAGGGCGACCAGTTGCCTGACCATTTCGCAAACATGAAGTTTTCTGTTTTCCTCAACTTTCAGGTACGGGTTGCCCTATACGGCGACCGGTTGACCTCCAAACAAAAGTGTTATCCAATTTTATTTTGAAAATAAACTTCAAGAAATACTCCGAAAAATAGTGAAAATATTTTAGACCGATCGGGAGTATTAGGACAATATTTAGAAACATTGTTTTCGTGTAAAAATACATTAATAAAAAAATCATTAAAAGTGTTGTCCAATTTTGTCGAAAATAAAACTTGAAGAAATACTCCGGAAAATATTAAAACCATTTTAAATCATTTAGGAGTATTTGGACAACCTTTAAAACCATTGTTTTGGTATAAAATCAAAATCATCAAAATCATGATAAAACCATTTATCAAACAATACAAAAGTCCGACAACAACATAAGAAAAGAGTCCTATCAACAACAAGAAGCAGTAAATCCAACAAGCGTGTAAAGGTCTCAATTCAAAGCCGGTTCAGCATCTTCAACGAAATCCTCATCTAAGGTTAGAAAACAGGTGGGGATGAGACAAAAATCTCGATGGATGGGGTGATCGGTAATGCGAGTGTGGCGCAATATAGTTAATGTGAGAAAACATTATATGAAAACGCGTGAGTATGATGCATGATTTCACACACGATTCACAAGCGTCGTGATAAAATAATACAATAGTATATTTACACAGTTCAAGAAAACAGTTCATGGTCACACAGCACTATGTGAATCGGTCAAGACAGTAGGATTGCGTGCGGAAGTGTAACACCAATCCTATGCAAGGCAAATAATGGTTGCGTCGGTTTGTAGCGCCAACCAATGCAAAACAGTAGCGGTTGCGTGCGGAAATGTAACGCCAACCAAAACGGGGCGATAACTCCGAATCGTGTGGATCGGACAGCGATTCCTTCGTTCTTCCTTGTAACTCCCGGTCGGTATGGTCCAAGACCGGCACCTTATCGCTCCGTAGGCAAAGACAAAATCCACAAAGTGGAGTGGCGAGGCTCGGATCTGTCATAATCATGATTATACCTCGATTACGACCTGCTTCCCTTGGACAAACTCCGTCCCTCGCCTTGCGGGATTAGGGCGATGGGGCCGGAAGAGTGGAATAGCGGCCGAGCTGCCGGTTCCATCCCCCGACGTATCCATTCCCGATTGTGAGCTCGACACACCAAGTTGACTCGGCGGAAAGTAATTACAATTACAAAAGATCAACCAGGCGATCAGTATTATTGATTTAGGGGGAAGCGAGTTTAGGAAAATTTTTGAAAAGCGCGAGTGGCAATTATGGCGTTGGTGGAGTTTTTGGATGAAGATGATTATCGGAAGGATAAGCAACCTTCGATATCTTGAAAGATTGGGTGGGACATAAGTCCCGTTATAGATTCATTCGCAAGGCGGGAAGTCACTCCGCGATCGGGTATTAATCGGTCAAATTGATCCGATAAGTCGGGGTTTTTGGAAAGTAAAATACTTAAATTAAATCTCCAAGTCAGAGAGTCCAGGGCTGTTTTAGTAAAAGAAAAATAATTTGAGTTAGGTCCTTTATAAAAGGAAAATTGTAATTTAGCCCTGTTATGTAAAAACTAACACTTTTGGGGTTAAAAATTGAATAATTATATATCCCGACCTTGAAAAATTATGAGGTCAGTTCCTAAATTCTCAAAATTATCCAGAGATTCAGGTTTTTAAAGTTTTGAGGTTGAGTTTTTATAAAAATCTCACATTGGCCCCAAATTTGTAAAAATTGTCAATTCGGACATTAAGTTTTAAAAATTCGGAACTCACAAACCGGAAGGGATTTTAATATGATTAAAGTTGGAAAATGTCACTAAGGTTAGTAGGTTATTGGGACAAAAGCAGTTTTTAAAAGAAATATGTGTAGGTCCTTCAACCTTTGAAAATATCATTTTTGTCCCATTTAAAAATAATTGCCTTTAAGGCTTTTAGGGGTCCAATTGTTATGAAATTTGAACCTTAGGTCCAAAATATAATTAAGTTATAGTTAAGTTAGTATTTCCAGGTGCATGGGCTACATAAGTCCTGGAAATTTCATTTGGGTCCTCAAGTTTATTATTTTACACATTAGTCCCTCAATTTTAGAAAAATTACTTTCCAAGCCCTAACCACTTGGATTTTTGGAATACTTTTAAAATGTGTCATTCCCAGTAACGTAAGAGTAAAAATTTCAAATTTTAAAGTTTAGGTCTGGTACAGTTTTAAAAATTGCAAAGTAGCCCTTAAACTTTCAAAATTTTACAATCTAGTCCTTGGGCTTTTAAAGGTTGATTTTATTTATCTTAAAACTCTCAATACTTTATTAAAATGTCCAAAAATTATTTTTGAACCTGAGTACAGTCCCAAATTTCGAAATTTGCAGAGGGGTCCTTTAACTTTTATTTTCTTGCAATTTAGTCCACCAACTTTCCACTTTTGCATTTTTAAGTCCAAAATTGAAATTTAATCAATTATGCTCGACTTTTCCAGGTTATAAGTCATCCAAAACATAGATTTTAAAGATCATACACATGCATGTCCAATACATACAAGAATTCATCAATTAAAGCATTAAAGTGTACATGCATGCACCTAAAATTCAATAAATAATAATTTTGAGCAACTCTTGAGAATTTTCATGATTTGATATATAAAATTGACATGCAATACATAATTATATATATCTCAAGGCTCATGATTAAAGTTTCTACATGCATTTAATCAAAACACCTAAAAGTTGAAAAAATAATTTTCCACCCACCTTAAATTTGGAAATTGTGAAATAAAAGGATAATTTCACAATTTTTGGATGAGGCTTCTTAGGTCAGCCCCTAAGTCAAGAAAATATCAAAATTTGGAGTTAGAAAAATGAGAGAAAAATTAAGGAGAAAAAGAAGGAAATAAGGAAATGAAAAGGACTACAATTTACCTTGTGTAGTAGATGTTTGGAGACTAGTTGAAGCTCAAAAATTGGAAATTTTGGCTCAACTCCAAAATCTCCTAAGGTCAGCCCCTATTTCTCAAAAATGAAAAAGGGGTGTTAAAATTTGAAAAAAAATAGGAAGAGTAGGAAATAAGGGGTCTAGTACACAATTCTTACCTTGTAGTCTAATTTTCTCTACTATTTTCTTCTTCAAGCTTGAGGTCCTTCTTCAAAATGTTGTCAAGTTCAAACCTTCAAGTTCTTCTAAATGTACCTCCAAACCAAATTCAAACTTAAGTTAAGAAGGTGGAAGAGATGAACAATGTGATATCAAAAAATGGATTGAAGCTAAAATTTCTTACCTTGTATGAGGATGGTTCGATTTTTATGAAGAATAGGGAGGAAATGTTGAAAATTTTTCTAAGTATAGAAGAAATTTTTCTAAGTATAGAAAAGAAGGTGAAAGGAAGAATAGAGAGAAGTTGGGAGTTTTTAGAGAGAAGGAGGAGGATTTTTGTTAGAGGATAAATGTGTTAGATGAAATGAGATGAATTTTTGTGTGTAATAGGCCATATGGCCGTGTAGTATGAGAGAGAGGAGAAAAATTTTGATCAAATTGTGTTTTGTAATTTGTCTCTTGCATGGAGACAAAATGCAAGTCAAAGTGTGGGTCAAATTGGAATTTGAGAGGAATAAGGAGAATGTTGGGAAGAATGGAATAAGTTGGGAAAAATAGTAATAAAGAATTGATGTATAAGATGATGTGTATAATGTTTGAATTAATGATATAATTATACACAAGTGACTAATATATGGTGTAGGTGTACAAGAGTTGGATGATATTTTTATCCCAAAAATACCATGTTGGCCATCCACTATGAGGGCAATATGGTAATTCCATATATTTTTTTTTGTCCCAAATTTGATGATAATAGATGAAATATATCAATCTCCAAAATATTTAGTGATTTCCTTGATCACTTGTAAGTCTCATGATCACTTAATCTAAATCAAAATCTTAATTCTATAAGGTAAAAGTCTCCAAAATAAATAGTCTCTTAATATTCTAAGGTGACTAATAAATACAAAAATAGTAATAATGATCAATCAAGTGATCATAAATGAGGGATATAATTAAATAAGATCACGATCACAAATAATTAAACAAAATGAAATAAAATACAAAATGTATATATTATTATTAATTACCCATCAAAATGACGCGGTAAAATAGTCGATCAAATGTATAAACAACAATAAGGATAAATTAATAGTTTCGGAAAAATCGGGGCTTCACAATTTCAAAGAAATGTGTAGTTAATTCAATATCAAAATATAAATAAGATAAAATATTATACGTGTATATAAAAATTATTTAGAATCGGTTCTAGTTTTAGATATTTGGTTCGGTACGTTTTGGTATGGTTCGGTCCGGTTCTCGGTACAGATATTTAAAAAATCTCCAGAACCGTACCATAAAAATTTTCAGTATAGTTCGGGTTGGAGAAAGTCAAAAAGTCAACGGATATTTTTTTGTTTCAGGTTCGGTGATCTCCAAGTCCCATGCATACCCCTATTTGATAGTATCCCTTTTTTTCATTTTCTATAAGTCTACACAACTTATCAAACTCATAAGAGGCATCACTTTATTTGCAAGAAAAATAACCCAAGTATATCTAGAAAAATCATCAACTATGACGAAAGTGTAATGTTTTCCACTTAGACTACCCGTGCCAATATCCCCATACAAATCTAGGTGAAGAAGTTGAGATGTTTGGTTGTGGAAATTTTATCTTTGGGCTTAAAACTACTTTTGACTAATTTGTTCATTTGACAAGTGTCACATAATCCAAGGTTTTTAAAATTTAATTTGAGTAGTCTTTTGACGTGTTGATTTTTGTAATATTTTGCAAATTTTTGTATCCAACATGTCCAAATCGCCTATGCCATAAATTAGTTAAGTCATTGTTGGCAACAAGACAAGAAATATTTTGACTAACCAAATCACTTGTACAATTTTTGTAAAGATTGTCTTTTCTACTAGCTTCACAAATAGTTATACCATTTTTGAGAATAAGACATTTTTCTTTATTGAAAAGAACATCATAATCTAAATCACATAGTTGGCTAACACTTATCAAATTAAACTTAAGCCCATCTACTAATAAAACATCATGAAGAGAGAAAGAAGAATTACCAATGTCTCCATTGCCAATGATTTTGCCCTTGCAATTTACGAACATAACCATTCCTCATTCTTGTCGTTTGATGTTGGTGAAGATATGTTCCTTTCCGATCACGTGACGCGAATATCCACTGTCCAAGAGCCATTAAGAATTTTTTTCCACCGTAATTGCCCCAAGTACCTACATTTAAATTATTGTTAGGTACCCTAGAGTGTTGGGGTCCATAGGGGTTAGCATTGTGACCTTGGGGTCTCCAAAAATGATTATTACTATTTCTAATCTTACAAGTGCTAGCAAGATGTCCATTTTGCCACAATAAAAACATAAATTTATTTTAGGACTACTAGCATGTATAAAAGTTGGAGCTTGGTTCTTTTTCTTGAAAATGGTTTGAAAAGGTTTATAACCAAGTCCTAATTTAGAATGCTCACTCCTTTGTGCACCAAGAATTTTTGTAACCTTATCGGTACTCAAGTTAAAATGTTGCACATCTTTTCTCAAATTTTATCACTTTTGTGAGCAATTGTTTTTCGGAATCAAGAGTTCTAACTTTGGCAAGAGTAATAGCATGAGCATGATCAAGAGATCATAAAAAGAAAATAACTTATCTTTCTCTAATTTTAACTCTTTAAAATCCTTTTTCAAACTCTTGTATTTGAAAATCATATCTCTAAATTCATTTTGCAATTCATCATAATCTCCTTGAAGTTCATCAATTAAAAAAGAAGAAGAAGAGTTAGAGCGTACCTCATTCTTTTCATCGTTTATGGCCATAAGTCCTTGCTCGGCTTCATCTTCATCATCGGATGTTGCAAGTAACTCATCCCAAGTTTTAACATCCACATTCAAGGCCTTCTTTTTAGGAGAGAACTTTTCTTCTTTTGTTCCTCCTCCGCCATTTTAGGATAATCGGCTATAAAGTGCCCAGATTTTTTGCATTTAATGCACGAGTTGTCTATTGCCTTTCTTGCCTTATTTTTATTGACAAATGTGGCAAATTTTCGTATGAGGGTGGTCTTTTCCTTATCATCCTCATCACTAGCATAGTAAGAATTGTTTGAACTAGAGGCAAGACCTTTAGGAGTAGATTTCATACCCGGTTGAGAGGTCGATGGTTTGGAGTTCTTCATTTCTTAATTTGAGGTAGACTTCATAAATGAGAAGATTTCCAATAAGTTCATCAAACTTGAGAGTTTCAAGATTTTGAGCTTCCGTAATAGCCGTCACCTTTTCGGACCAATAACCGGGAAGACTATTTAATACTTTGGTTGCCTTGTCTTCTTAGGAGATGACTTTTCCGAGCTCCAATAGAGGATTGACAATATTTTCGAGCCTTTCCACTATTTTTGAAATGCTTTCACCTTCGATCATTATGAAGTTTTCGAAGTCTTTAACAAACATATTTTTCTAGCTTGTTTAACCTTCTTTAGTTTCTTCATAGATGGTTTCTAATTTTTCTCAAACATCATATGCCGACCTTATTCCTTTAATACGGTTATACTCGATGGTGGTAAGTGAACAATGCAAAATATTTAAAGCGTTACCGTTTAGAGAAAGATTTCTTGTCATTTTCATCGAGCTCTTTGAAACTTTTGGAAGCCATAGTTCCATCCTTCAATTTCTTGGTTGGTTGAGCTATTCCTTTGATTACTGCATTCCAAATATCGAACCCATAACCTTGTAAGAAGCATTCCATTCGGTTTTTCCAAAATGCATAGTTGTTGGCGTCGAATAGAGGTGGCTTGTTGGTTGAGGCGCCGGTAGTGAGATAGCTTTCGTTCGTAAACCATGGATGTTTCCTCTTTACTCGTAATGAGAAATGAGCTTGCCAAAGAGTTTGGCTCTGATACAACTTATTAGTCCAAGTGGCTATGAAAATCTAGAGGTAGGGGTGAATAGATTTTCCCAATTTTTCGATTTACGCCCTCTTTATTGATCTAGAGAAATGAGCAAAATAAAAGAGCAGAAAAATAAATCAACACAAGATGATTTATAGTGCTTCAACAAACCTCGAGCCTAAGTCCACTACCACCCGGGATGTTCGAGTGGATTTTGAAAGAAAAAAGTTTATTAATTGATACCAAACAATTACAACCTTTTACCTTGAAGAGTACCACACTCTTCTTACAACACTAACTTAGAAGAACACCAAACTCTTCTCACCACTATGAAGAACACTAAACTCGTCAACACCTAAGAATCAACCCATTGTGTTCTTTCCAAAAGAACACCCAATAAGTATATCTTGTTTTAGATGATTTTACAAGTACAATCAAGATTACACTTTGAATGAAATAATACAACTCAAAAGTGCATGTGTAATAAAGAAACAAAGCCTATCAAGCTAGATATGAAAGTGTAGTGCTTAGGCTTAATACAACAAGAATATGAAAATACAATCTTGAGAGATTTGCTGAATTTTTCTTGTTGTGATTGTAGATTGATGTGTTGTATTGATCCTTCAAATTCTTCAACTATTTACAGAGAAGCTTAAAGATTTGATTTCCAATATAAGCTCCTCCAATTTGAATTTTGTCTGCAAAAGAATGATCAAAAGATCTATAAAAATGGTTAAGAAATGATAAAGTGATTTTTGCTTATAAGTGCTTAAGCAACATATTGAATTTGCTATAAAAAAACAATTAGGGTGACCGGTCGCTATATAGTGTTCAATAACAAATAATCTCTGAACAATAAACAAGAGATAAGTTAAAAAGTATCACACACAAATAAGAAATGTATCAGCAGATACATTGAAAAGTATTAGTCCCCTGATCAAGCATTACAGTGTTCAATAACAAATAATCCCTGAACCATTAAACTGAACAAATAATCAAACATTCTAAAACACTCTCTACTGATATATTCTAAAACATTCTAGGATTAGGAGTTTTGGTCCCGAACTCCCTTGATGTGTTTGTGTTTGATGTGTCAACACTCTTCTTTTTCTTGTTTTTTCAAAATGCCCTTTCGCTCTTTGTTTTCTGCCCTTTGTAACTGAACGAGTAGGATCTAGTATACTAGTAGAAGAACTAGAAATGTCAGTTTCAGCTGTAGAATTCATTGTAGCATCCATCAATTCATCAATTGCCATAGAATCCCTGTTATAACCATCTTCAAGGATTCTTCTTGCTTCCTCATTTTCTTGGCATTTCAATACAAGATTATAATACTTGCGCGCCATTTCATGACGCTTGAGGATGCAATCTTTAGGCACATTACTCACCCAATTCCTCTATCTAATCTATCCCATAAGTCATTTTCTCGCAAACTTTGTCCACCTTCTTCGATATAACAATTTTGTATTTCGATCACCGAATTCACATGAAGGACCCGTAATAATGACAACACAAGAAACCACATTCCTCAAATCTCTTGCAAGAGCAACTTATCAATTTAGTAGCAGTACAAAATGTCACCATATGTGAACCAACTCCATCATCATTCGATACAGTATAAAACATAATGTCGCTCTCAAAATGTAACATTGTACAAGAAGTGGAAATTGACTTTAAAAATTCATCTTCAAAATCTTTAAAAAGTGTCAATGTGTATACCTCAGAAGCATGCTTCAATAGTCCAGTCAATGGCAATACAGATGTAGGAGCCGCCCTTGAACACTAAAATTCATCCTTTGCTTCATTGCTCCTCCAACGTTTAATTGTTTCCTTGAAATCCCATAAAAGTCAGTCAAACTGGTTGTTTTCTTCGCATTAAATCCAATGGCATAGTTTGTACTTTCACTTCGCTATGACGATGAAATTCCAGCTGAGAAAAAGTCTTTGTTAAATGTTGTACACCACTTCTCTCTTAAATCGAATAACCTCTTAAACCATGGATGGCTTTCTAACCCATTTCTTGTAATCATTTTATCCCAACAGTCCTGGAATTCTGCTTCAGTTGTGCAACCCAATAAACAATTGGTAAATGCATCATTGAAGCATTTGTCGCCTTTCAACCTCCCGAACCGGCTTACAACATTTTGGTAGAGGTGCCATAAGCATAACCTATGCCGCGTTCCTGGGAAAACCTACACAAAAAAAAAAAAGATTAAAAGTATTATATATAACAAATGAATGTATTAGTATTAAGAAAGAAAATTATTACATATAAATAGAAATTATTATATATAACAAATGAATGTATTAGTATTAAGAAAGAAAAGTATTACACATAACAGAAAAGTGTATTTTTTGAATATAAACTGAAGTCTTAAGTCCAGTGCAGTTTTTAAGACAGAGCACAGTTTAGTATTACACATTACATTTAAAAGTATTAAACACGACATTGGAATGTATTACCATTAACAAAGAAAAGTATTACACATTAACTAAAGTACAAATTGTACTATATTTTTTTACCTTTTCAATTGAATTTCCAATTGCTAGATCTTAATATGTGAAGATTGATATAGAGCATTGACCTTCCATTGATTTTTTAAAAACTTCGAAAAGCCAATCGAATGATTCAGTTTTTTCATCCGCTCTGAAGGCACAACCAAACATCACGTTCTTCCAATGATTATTAATCCCAACAAAAGGGGCACAAATCAAATTATACCGATTTGTTCGATATGTCGTATCAAATACAACAACATCACCGTGTATCTTGTAATCCTCCTTCATCATTGAGTCCCTCCAAAATAGATTACACAATCTTCCCATATCATCTAATTTAACTCTGAAAAAGAAGTCTTGATCTTCAGCACTTCGTTGATAAAACATGTCAATCAACGTTTGTGCATCGCCTGCCTCAATTGCATTCATTTTGAATCGATTCACAAAATTCAAGCGGTCCTTCATTGTATGACCAATGCATTCTTCACCCCCTGCATCTTGCACCATGTATCGGAAAGATTCAGTGGCTCTCATTCCAGAAGAAATCATCTCCCCAATAGCATTAGCCTTTTTAGTGGTAATCACCCTTTCAGAATGATGCAAATGACTCCACTCTTTTCTAGTGAGTTCGTGGTTGTGCAACATACTATGGTCAACAATTTCATAAACACCATCACTGTTCAATTTTGTCCTCAATGATGCCCTACACCCTGTTCGTGTATTATAAAATTTCCTCTTTTTTTCCTCACTGTTGTTTCTGGATCTTGTAGATCCCTCGCAGGAACATACAAAATATTTTTCCGTCACAACACCAACATCATTGCATCTTGTAGTTGTTTTACGAATACTAAATCCAAGCTGTCGAGCATGATTGCGATACAATGTATATATTTCTTCAACACTATTTCTCTTTACCAATAAGACAACCAGTCAAGTCTTCTGTTATAATTAATAGAAGAAAATAATCATTAGGTAAGGAATGTATTAGTTGTTACACTGCAATGTATTAGTTGTTACACAGAAATGTATTAGTGTTACATTGCAATGTATTAGTTGTTATATCAGACTTTTTACCTTCAGCAGCCTCTGTTGGAATAATGTTGTCCCCTCTGTGCGTGTCATTATTCCCTTCTTCATGATCATCACTGAATCATTAGTGTTATTACACCTAAAAGTAATATACGTTAGGAACAACTAAGAAATAACACAGATTTATTTCTTATCCACAAATTTAAGCCATTTAATAATAAAACAGAGACCTACACGAAGGTGTAAAGTCTGATACATTTATTTGATACATGTAATACATTAGAATGCAATGTGTAATACCTATGACCAAATTTAAGCCATTTAAGAATAAAACAGAGACTTACACGAAGGTGTAAAGTCTGATACATTTATTTGATACATGTAATACATTAGAATGCAATGTGTAATACTAATGCACAAATTTAAGCCTTTTAAAAATAAAACAGAGACTTACACAAACCTGTAAAGTCTGATACATTTATTTGATACATGTAATACATTAGAATGCAATGTGTAATACTTATGCACAAATTTAAGCTTTTTAATTATAAAACATGAGACTTACACCAAGGTGTAAAGTCTGATACATTTTTCCAATACAATTAATACATTGAAATGCAATGTCTAATACTAATACACAAATTTAAGTTTTTTAATTATAAAACAGGAGGCTTTCAACCCAGCTGTAAAGTCTAATATGTCTAATACATTTTTTTAATACAACTAATACATTCTAATGCGACGTCTAATACTTTTTAAAATAATCAAATTAAAAATACGACATTCACCTCTGTCATTCTTCAAGTTGTCTCCAGCCTCCATTGTCTCACCTTCTTAAGCTTTTTGACCACTAAGTAGCTGGAATGTAGACACAAACTAATACGTATTAGGCTCGACGTGAACAAATAGATTGATGGTTGTGCAACGTAGGTGATGGTCGACGGAGGTGGTGGTGTCAATTTGCAGAGATGGTCGACGGAGGGAAATATCACATATTGTAGGTGCATACCGGTTGGTGCGCCGTAATGTGGTGTTTTTTACGCCCCTTCGTGTTGTTTTTCGCCGCCGTTGTGGTTGTTTTTACGGTGGATGTGGCTCGCGGCGGTGTGGTTGTGTCGAAGGAGAAAGGAGCTGGGATTAGGGCTCCAAATCGCGAATGTCTGAACGGGACTATTTTTTTTTTTAATTCACTGGGCGGATCCGGGTACCGCAATGGATAGGATAGTTTGATCTGTCTAATGGATCTAGATCCGTTAGACGGTCTGACAGGAGACTAGCTCCGGAAAACTAATGGAATAACTTTTGATTACATATCTCATCCCAAAGATTTCGTCCACTTCACCACTCTTTTGACCCTATTTGATTTTTCACAGATTTTACAAGGGTTTATTCTCCAAAATTTCAGCCACTTCACAGAATTTTTAGTCCCTCTTTCATTTTTCAGAGTTCACCCAAAACCTTTGAAAGATATTATTGGACCCTCTTTTATTTTTCAGATTTGTTGGACGCCTCTCCATTCTCTATTGTTTCAAAGGTTCACCAAAATTCTTTGAAAGGGTTAAAGGGGTTCCCGAAAATTCTTCATCGGCGGTTCGAAAGGGATCCCAAAAGGTTTAAAGAATTCTCCAAAGTTCATTCTCTTTGGTTTAAAAGGTATTTTCTCCCTTGTCTTCCCCTTTTATATTTTCATTATCGGTTTCATATATAGTTTGAATCGATTTCTCCCAAAAATTCAGAGGTGTTTCTGCTTCGCCGCAAAAATATATAATAAGAATAAATATTTCTCTTATATCCTCTAGTATTTTATACCTCTATGTTAAAAATAATTTTGAAGATTCTTCTCATTAATTTTAAAATAAAGCTCTGTTGAAAGTTAATTTTAATTTTTAATTATTATTTTATTCTTTTATTTGAGTATAAGTCCTTTTGTATTATTTCCAATATGTATACTTCTTGTAATTCAAGTTTAAGTTTATATTATCATATCGGTTGAATAACTTCAATCAAAAGAATATATATTTAAAAGAACTAAATTATTAATGGAATCAAGATTTGAATGCACAAGCTTCAAGACTATATAAGTTACTATAAAAAAGTTAATAAAGCTTCGTAATCCCAAATAATATCTTGTATTTTAATTTAAAAAATTCTTTTTTTTGGTAAAAAATATATAAATGGCCACTAAATTATATGTGGGCACAAAAATCATAAGAACTAACAAATGTACTATATACCCTTGAATTATTTAAAAGTAAATGTAGTTTAAGAAATTAAAATTTTAAAAAAGAATTAAATAATAAGGGAAAATTATTAAACATTAAGAAATGTATTTTAATTATTTGAATATAAAACATGTTAGCTTGTTTAACCTAAATCAAACAAGTAAGTATATCTCCGTTATAGTGGTGTCCACACACACACCATACACACATATATATCGGTAATTTTAAAAAAATATTTCAATAAGTCGAATTATTTGCAAAACTGCATATATTATTATATTAAATTAACATAAATACACACATGGATATAATGTATCTTGATCAAATTTTCAAATATATATCAATTCATGTTTATCGAAAAAGTTCAATTTATTTCCATGGAAACAAAAACACCTTTTTTTGAACTCAATAAATTTAATGTATAGCAATTTTTGTATTTATTATAGTTATTTATTCTTTTAGATTTGTTTTTGAAAATTTAGATTAATTAAGTTTTTAAATATTTTTCAAGTTAAAAAAATAAATTAAAATTTGTTTTCAAGTACAAAAATACTAAAACTATACTAAAAGAATAAAAATAATTTCAATAAGAGTAAATTAAATAAGTATTATTATTTAGGGAGTAAATGAAGTATTTGTTATTCAAGGGTATATTTGTGACCAAATTAGATGAGTTAGGATAATAAGTATTTTGTACACTTTCTTTATATGTAGCGTCATAATCCTAGATTTTGTTTTTCCTTTTCACTCGCCCTATAAATTCACCATTTATTTTTCTATTGTGTTATGATATATATTTTAATAATTGAGAAAATAAAAAAATAATCATACCTATACAATTTACATATTACTAAACTTAAAATGGCTAGTATCATCTCTTAAAAAATCCCCAATATACGCTTATGATATATCATTCGAAATCTTTCAAAATCTAGTTTAATATGAAACTAATATTATTTAAAAATACAAAATATTAAAAAAATTATAATAGAAATAAAACACACTTTCAATTTTGATAAAAATGGGAATACAAAAAGACTTTTATCTTGTAACTTTACAAATAAAAGCTAAATACAAGATTAAATTACTTGAATGCCCTTATAATTATTTATGCTAGAAGGATAATTTTGTCTAATCAAAAGTTTCAAGAAACCTTCCAAGCCATTCACACTCTTATAGATAGTATAGATAAGAGCCTTTTCGACAAATTTTCACCCTGTTATGACTTTGTCAAGTGAATCCTCAATTATAAGATCTTTTGGATGATCTTCTTTGAATTTTAGAGTCATGGAAAGATCCAATGTACACCTATATCTTCTTGTTTAACATTTGAAGTAGAAATTTGATCATTTAGAGTAATGTTTGAAATAATTAGTTTGACTCCGTCTTCTTCATCACTATCATCACATGTCATTCTTTCAACACCGGAGGCTTCATTGAATTTGACATGAATAGATTCTTCAACTACCAAGCCTGTCTTATTCTATACCCAGTATGCCTTGATTTTAGTGGAATATCCTATAAATATTTCTTCATCAACTTTAGGATCAAGTTTGTCCAATTGATCCTTGGTGTTCAAGATAAAACATTTGCAACCAAATATTTTTGAAATAGATAATATTTGGTGTTCTTCCTTTCCAAAGCTCATATGGAGTTTTGTTCAACTTTGGACGAAGATATACTCAATTTATAACATAGCAACCAGTGTTTACGGCTTCACTCCAAAAATATTTTGAAAGAGAAAACACATTTAGCATAGACCAACACATTTCTTGTAAAGTCTGATTTTTCCTTTTGGCTACACCATTTTGTTGAGGAGTTCTCGGAGCTGAAAAATTATGTTCATATCCATTGGTTTCAAATAAGACTCTAAAATCACCATCAAATTCACCTCCTCGATCACTTCTTACAGATTTGATAGTATATTCTTTTTCATTCTCTATAAGTCTAAACAACTTAGCAAACTCATAAGAGACATCACTTTTATTTGCAAGAAAAATAACCCAAGTATATCTAGAAAAATCATCAACTATGACGAAAGTGTAATATTTTCCACTTAGACTAGCTATGCCAATATCCCCGTACAAATCTAGGTGAAGAAGTTGTATAGGTTTGGTTGTGGAAATTTCATCTTTGGGCTTAAAACTATTTTTAACTAATTTGTTCATTTGACAAGTGTCACATAGTTAGTTAAAATGTTTCTTGTCTTGTCGCCAACAATGATTTAATTTATTTATGGCATAGGCGACTTGGACATAGCTTCACAAATAGTTTTACCATTTTTGAGAATAAGATATTTTTCTTTATTGAAAAAAACATCATAATTTAAATCACATAGTTGGCTTACACTTATCAAATTAAGCTTACTCCCATCTACTAATAAAACACCATGAAGAGAGAAAGAGGAATTACCAATTTCTCCGTTGCCATTAATTTTGCCCTTGCCATTTCCGAACATAACCATGCCTCCTTCTTGTCGCTTGATATTGGTGAAGATATGTTCCTTTCTGGTCATGTGACGCTAACATCCGTTGTTTTGACCGCAATTGCCCCAAGTTCCTATATTTAAGTTATTTTTAGGTACCCTAGAGTATTGGGGTCCCTCAGGGGTATCATTGAGATATTTGGGTCTCCAAAAATGACTATTACTATTTATAATCCTACAAGTGCTAGCAAGAGGTCCATTTTTGCCACAATAAAAACAAGTAATACTTTTAGGACTACTATCACGTATAAAAGTTGGAGCTTAGTTCTTTTTCTTGAAATCGATTTGAAATGGTTTGTTACCAAGTCATAATTTAGATTGCTCACTTCTTTGTGCACCAAGAATTTGTGTAGCCTTATCGCTATTCAAGTTAAAAACGTTGCACATCTTTTTCAAAATTTCTATCTCTTTTGTAAGCAATTATTTTCGGAATCAAGACTCTTAACTTTAGCAAGGGCAATAGTATGAGCATGATCAAGATATTCATAAGAAAAAAATAACTTATCTTTCTCTAATTTTAACTCTTTAAAATCCTTTTTCAAACTCTTGTATTTGCAAATCATATTTCTAAACTCATTTTGTAAATCACCATAATCTCCTTGAAGTTAATCAATTAAAGAAAACGAAGAAGAGTTAGAGCGTACCTCATTATTTTCATCATCTATGGCCATGAGTCCTTGCTTGGTTTCCTCTTCATCATCGGATGTTACAAAATGTTCATCCCACTTTTTTGCATCCACATTCAAGGCCTTCTATTTCCGAAAGAACTTTTTCTTTTTTCGTTCTTCCTCCGCTATTTTGGGACAATCGACTATAAAGTGCCTGGGTTTTCCGCACTTAAAGCACGAGTTGTCTCTTGCCTTTCTTGCCTTATTATTATTGACAAATTTGACAAATTTTCATACGAGGGCGGCCATTTCTTCATCCTCCTCAATAGGGGTGTCAATGGGTTGGGTTCATGGGTTCGCGGGTCCGGGTTCATGGGTTCGCGGGTCAGAACAAGCTAACCTGGACCTGACCTGTTTAATTATTTATGTCAGAATCTTGAACCCGGACCCGACCTATTTATTTCACAAGTAACCCGGACCCGACCCATTTAACCCGTCTAATAAAATTAGTTTTATATACATTTAATATTTTCAACTAAATAATTTTTTTAAAAAATCAATCAATATGACACATTATTCAATCAATAAAAAATATCACAATTCACAACATACAAAAAAAATAATAAATAACATAACATACTAATCATATTTTAAGAACAACATACAAAAATACATGCAAAATAATGACAACATACATATTAATGAGGTTTTAGCATTTACGTTTTAAGGACATGTCTTGTTTTTTGTTTTCTTTTACAATTTATTAACTAAATATTTACTTTTAAATCTACAAACGGGTTAAATAGGTCATAGTAGGTTGACACAGACACGACCTGTTTAATTGGGGGGTTATTCGGGTTTGCATGTC
This sequence comes from Rehmannia glutinosa, assembly GCA_016081115.2. Lineage (NCBI taxonomy): Eukaryota > Viridiplantae > Streptophyta > Magnoliopsida > Lamiales > Orobanchaceae > Rehmannia > Rehmannia glutinosa. The sequence continues at coordinate 18,772 of JABTTQ020000639.1, read as the reverse complement.
AGGTCTGAAATTAACACCCCTAATCCTCATCACTAGTATAATAAGAATTATTTGAACTAGAAGCAAAACCTTTAGGAGTAGATTGCATATCCGATTAAGAGGTGGATGGTTTGAGATTCTTTCTTTCTTTGAGATATACTTCATAAATGAGAAGATTTCCAATTAGCTCATCAAACTTGAGAGTTTTAAGATTTTGAGCTTCCGTAATAGTCGTCACCTTTTTGCAGGCACAAATCCAAAAATCTTTTATAAGGGGGGCACAAAACAAGGCAAAAACTTATGTAAGATGGTCACAATATGCGATGGAAAACAATAATGCGTTTATGTGTAAAAAATAATACTTTTCGGGGAAAAAATAATATTTTTGGGTAAAAAATAATACTTTTGATTGAACATACTTTTTTTAGTTGTTGAGACAATGTATTAGTTTTTACGCTAAAATATTTTTTTAAATTAAAAAGTATTACTATTTATTTCCGTAGCACGGGCCGGGTGACCAGACCTACTCACAAAACAAATACAATTATAAACTATATATATCAAAAATAAAATAGGTACAATTATAAACTACATAAAAAAGTTAGTACACACATACTTTTATTTTATTAACATAATTATTAGATTTTAAAAATAAACAATAAAAAATAAAAATAAAATTGTTGACAGCAAAAAGGATTTTGTGCATCCGTCTATGCCTTTTTGGACCAAGAACTGGGAAGAGAATTCAATACTTTGGTTACCTTGTCTTCTTTGGAGATTGTTGGGAAATTTATTGTTTAGATTTTGATGAATGCCGTGTAAAACTTAGACTAGAAAGTTGGCACCCCATTTTCTTTGTAATTTCTATTGTAATGGATAGGGCTGAACTAGCTGAGTCAAGTCAGCTATGCCTGAGAATACAAGAAGTCAACTGAAGACTGAAGTGAAGACTCCGCTGAGGAACAACTGAGTATGGCCAAGAAAGAAGATCAAGGACTCGACTGAAGGAGTATCAGCTATGATACAGCTGTATGAAGAGTCAGTCAAGTCAATTCAAGAAACCAAGTCTCAAGTTGAAGTGACAGATGAGTGATCCATTGATTGGAAGCTAACTCGAAGTCACCTGGGGAATAAAAGACTGCAGTCAATTCAAGACAACTGAACGAGATCCGTTGATAAAAGTCAAGAATGTTACTCAGAATAGTAACCTGTTAAAGTTGTCAGAGATAAAGTGTTAGTTCCAGTTGTGTGCAAAAGGAACAAACCAATGGGAAGCACTGCACCAAGTGTCAGAGACGCTGCAATGCTGCAAGACATTAAATACGAGGAAATGTCAACATCAAGGACTGCAACAAGACAAGCCAACGAACACAAGTGATTTTTGAAAATTAGCCTATCTCTTCAACGGGCATATTTTTGAAAGTTCACTATAAAAGGATGAGGAATCACTTTGAGAAAAGGTTACCTTGCATACCTGAAATAACAAGCAACATTCAAACTGTAACTTGCAAAATATTCTCAAGTTATTCAAGCAAAATCCTCAAGCCTAAATCTCGAAGGAAATCGATCCAACACTAAGCTGTGAAGGAAAGACAACTTCAAACTATTGAATAGGAAACTTTTGAAGAATCAAAAAGGGTCTACTTTCCAAGGAGGATTGTAGGAAGGTTCAAGGTCGAACCAATCTCAAGTTATTGGAGGGCTTCGTGATTAAATCCAAGAAGCTTGAGAAAGTAAGCTCAAGTAGCAAGGCAGCCGCCCTGTGAAGAAGCTGAGTCGGACGAGAAGCCGGCTGTGTGACCAAGGCATCTCCAGACTGAGTCCAAGGAGCAAGTCACCTGCGTGATCAAGACTTGTCTCTGACCGATAACTACTTTGTACTGATCATTACTTAGTGGATTCCTCCAGGAGTTGGAGAAGAGAGGAGTAGAAGAATTACCCCATCTTCGAACCTCTATAAAATTTACTTGTGTCATTTACATTTCAACATATTTACATTCCTGCACACATACTATATATCTGCTGATAAGTTGCTATCCAACTGATAATTAACAAAGTGCTAAAACCAAATGTTAAAATAAAGTTAAATCAAATTCAAGGGTGTTAAGTCTTCCGCTGAAAAACTCATCACAACCAAGTTAAGGTTTAGACTAAACAGCTGAGTTATTCAATCAACAGCTCTATCGAGTCTGTTGAGTGGCTAACTCTGATGATTAACTAACTTAGTTGTCCTTCAAGGACTTAGCTGTGTATTTAACTCTGTAATATTTTAAAAGGACTAAAATCAAAAAGTTGGTAAGGTTTATTTAACCCCCCCTTCTAAACCTTACTCACAACCCTTGGGACCTACAAGTGGTATCAGAGCGGTTGGTTCATTGAGCCTTCCGCACTGGTTACTGAACTAGATCTCCAATCTTTCAAAGAAATTTTTAACACTTGCTCTTTCAAAACCTATTTTTATTCAGCAAAGTTATTATCATGGAAGCAAATTTGACACGCATTCCTATGTTCACTATTGAGGAATTTGGTGACTGGAAAATTCGTATGCAGGCTCATCTATCTGCTTTATATGATGAAATGTGGATAGTGATAGAGGATGGGCCAGTCAAATCTTGAAAGTGAACACAACAGACGGAGAGCGACCGTAGAGTCAAGGAGAAGAAAGTCATTGCTTTGAAGCAAGACCCGACCCTGGTTGAGAAACCAAGGACTGAATGGTCAAACAAGGACAGAAAAAGATACAACTTGGACAATGTGGCGAAGGACATACTTTACAAAACCTTGGACAAAGCAATGTTCAACAAAGTCAAATCTTGTCAAACTGCAAAACAAATCTGGGATAAATTAACTTTAATTTGTGAAGGATCTGAGCAAATTAAAGAAAACAAATTGTCCGTTGCTGTACAAAAATTTGAAAATTTTAAAATGCTTGCAGGTGAAACCTTAGATCATCTAGATGCTCGATTCACTGAAATCACAAATGAACTCTCAGCACTTGGGAAAGAATATACACAGAAGGAAATGTGTATGAAGATTCTGAGAAGCCTCCCAGCTGAATGGGAAATGAAGGTCATGGCCCTGAGACATTCAATGAACCTCACAACAACATCCAATCATGAGCTATTCTCAGACCTCAAAGCCTATGAATTTGAGCTGATAAGAAAAGATCAAGAGGAGACAGTTGTACCCAAAACAGCTGCACTTATAGTCAAGAATGGGAAGAGAGCTGAGGTCAAGGAAGCCATTGACCAGGAGGAAATTGCCCTGATGGTTAAAAGATTCAACAAGTTCTTCAACAAGAACTATAAAAGAAACAAGGGTGAATCCTCTAGGAGACATTCAGCTCCCTTCAAGTCAAGGGAAGATAGGCCACCCAAGAAAGCTGAGCATCAAAAGGTTGAATATCAGAGAGCTGATAACCCAAGAACGGAAAGAGCTGATCAAAGAGCTGAGAACCTGTGTTGGAATTGTAGACAACCAGGACACTTTGCTATTGACTGTCCATATCCAGTAGTCAATAAATACAGGAATGAAGAAGAAAGAAGAGTCTTCAGATAAAGAAGACAATAAAAAAAAAGGGCTATGTTGGCTACAGAGACTGCTGAGACAACTAAGTCTAAAGAAGCAGCAGACTCAGAGAGTAGTGAAGCTGACTACTCAAGTGATTCTCAAGAAGAAGCAATGATCTGTCTAATGGCTAAAGAACAAGATCAACCTGACCAAGAGGATGAGGTACACTCTAACTCATCTGACTCAGATTCTAGTGATAGTGATTGTGACACACACACTTCATCACCCACTGATCTTTATGATTCATTAGGCAAAATGATGAAAAACTTTGAGCACATTAAATCCTCACACACACTATTAAATGAGGAAAACAGCTAGCTCAAAAGCCAAAACTCACAGCTGACTAAGGAGCTGAGTACTCTAAGTCACATAGCTGATGAGAACAAAGAGCTCAAGGTCGATAATGCTAAACTAATAGCAGAGATAGCTGCTATAGAAAAGAGGGAAAATGATCTTAAAAATGTGATTGCATCATTTACAAAGGCATCCAAGTCATTGGATGACCTTATTATGAGCTAAAAAGAGTGTGAAGATAAGACAGGCATATGATTCAATTCCTTTGTGCACAGTCAAACTCGCAGAGTGATTTTGGAAAAAGGATCTTCAAGCAATGAAGCATCTCAAAAATCCAAACACCAAATGTTGCACCCACATTCACTCCAAAGCACAATCACAAACAAACTGGCCTTGGATACAAAGGAAAAGAAAAACAGCCAGTTGAGTATGCTGAGAGGACAACTGAGATGAAATCCAGCAGAGTTCCTCAGAAAACTCCAAATAGGAAGTACTCTGTGAAGAATAAACAGAGCTACCAAAAACCCCAGAAGTTTTATCAAAGAAACACATATGATGGGAATGGTAGAAACTACCCAAGCCAAGCTGATTGGAATAATGTGAAATATCAACAAAGACCTATGGAATATAAGCCCAAATGGCAAATGCATAGAATCAGAAAAGGTCATTCCAAAGGCAAAAGAGCTATCATCAGCACACATATGCACCCAGGCACTACAATCAGAAATATCACAACTACCCAAAGAAGACAATTGCTAAAACACACACACAGGCATACAGACAAAAGAGACAACTGTATGAACCTAAAACCCCCAAGCAATTTGCCAAAGTGAGTTATGATTATGGAACATATAGATGGCAACCTCTTAGAGTCAATTCATTTGGCTATAGGTTGGTTGGATCATCTTATAGCACTAACCCCTCAGGACCCAGACAAGCATGGGTACCTAAAAACTAATTTCCTTGATTGCAGGTTCAAAGAACAACTGAGTGCCAAGGAACCTGGTACATGGATAGTGGCTGTTCCAGACACATGACAGGGGAAATGAAGCTCCAGGGGAAATAAGAGGCACTGGATCCATCAAGAAAAATGGATTAGAAATCACATATGTTGCATATGTTGAAGGCCTCAACTTTAACCTGTTAAGCATCAGCCAACTCTGTGACAAGGGCTATAATGTTGGATTCAATATGGGAGTGTGCCAAATTAAAGATATCTTGAATCAAATGAAGTAGTGTTGCAAGGATCCGCACAAAGAACATGTATGTGGTAGATCGGTCGATTGCCACACCAAGCACTTGTCTGTTAGCAAAGAGTACAAATTAATCAAGTTGGCTGTGGCACAAGAAGCTGAGTCGTCTGAACTTCAAGACAATCAACAAGCTTACAAGGAGTCATCTTGTAGAAGGACTGCCAGACTCAGTGTACAAGAAGGAAAGTGTTTGTGATGCATGCCAGATGGGAAAGCAGATCAAATCATCATTCAAAGAGAAGTCTAGTCCATCTTCAACAAGAATATTGCATCTGTTGCATATAGATTTATTTGGTCCTGTTGAACCAGCCAGCATAAATGGAAAGAAATACACCTTAGTGGTGGTGGATGATTATTCAAGATATACATGGACAATCTTCATGTGCAAAAAGAAGGAAACCTTGCAGAAATTACCTCAGCTGATGAAGAGAATTCAAAATGAGAAGAGTCAAACCATTATCAAGATAAGATCTAATAGAGGAACTGAGTTTGCCAATGGGATAATAACTCAGTATTGTGTAGAAAATGGCATTGCTCATGAGTTATCTGTAGCAAGGACTCCACAGCAGAATGGAGTAGCAGAAAGAAGGAACAGAACACTCAAGGAAGCTGCCAGAACCATGTTAGCTGAAGCAGGATTGCCTAAAAGATTTTGGGCTGAAGCCATAAACACTGCATGTTATACTCAAAATAGATGCATGATTAATAGACAACTGACAAAGACTCCCTATGAAATATGGAAAGGGAGAAAGCCAAATGTTGGGTATTTTAGAATATTTGGATGTAAATGCTTCATCCACAACAATGGAAAAGACAATCTAAAGGCTTTTGATGCTAAAGCTAATGAAGGTATCTTCTTGGGATACTCAGCTGAAAGTAAAGCCTATAGAGTGCTGAAAAAGAGGACTATGGTCACATAAGAGTTTATTCATGTGGTTTTTGATGAACCTAATGTGAATGGAGAAGACATTGAAGAGTTAGCCGATAAGCTGAATCAGTCGACTATGCAGAAGAGTCCATATGTTGAAGCTGAAGCTGGAGCAATCAATCAAGATGAAGATGAGACAGCTGAGTCTCAAAGACAGCTGGAAAATCTGCAGCTAAGTGATGATGAAAGAGCTGCTCAAGACAACACAGCTGCGAGACAGCTGAACCCAGTTGATTTACTTCAACCTGATGTGAGATGGCTGAGAGACCATCCACCAGAATTAGTCATTGGAAACGTGAGAGATGGTGTGAGAACCAGATCCAGAGCTCAACAAGAAGCAATGTTCACTTGTTTTATTTCCCAAATAGAGCCAAAAGATGTGTCCCAAGCATTGGATGACACACATTGGATCCAAGCCATGCAAGAAGAGCTGAATCAGTTTGAAAGGAACAAGGTATGGGAATTGGTGCAGAGACCAACCCATCAAAATGTTATTGGAACAAAATGGGTTTTCAGAAATAAGATGAATGAAGAAGGATCTGTGGTAAGAAACAAAGCAAGATTGGTAGCCAAAGGGTATTGCCAAGAAGAGGGAATATAATTTGATGAAACATTTGCTCCTGTTGCAAGATTAGAAGCAATAAGGATGTTTCTTGCCTATGGTGCACACAAAAACTTCATTGTATATCAAATGGATGTGAAAAGTGCATTTTTGAATGGATTGTTGGAAGAAGAAGTCTATGTTGAGCAACCTCCAGGTTTTGAGCAGAAAACCATTGGAGATAAGGTGTACAAGCTCAAGAAAGCTTTATATGGTTTGAAACAAGCACCAAGAGCTTGGTATGATACATTATCTCAATTTATGACAGATAATGGATTCACCATAGGCAAAGTGGACATAACACTCTTCAGAATTCAAGATGGGGAGAGTATACTGCTTGTTCAAATATATGTGGATGATATCATTTTTGGATCCACAAACAAAGAGCTGTGTGATAAGTTCTCAAACCTCATGCAAGGCAAATTTGAAATGAGCATGATGGGAGAGCTGACATTCTTCTTAGGACTTCAAGTTAAACAACTGAAGGATGGAACCTTCATAAGTCAAACAAAGTACACGGAGATTTAATGAAGAAATTTGGTATGGAAGAGAAGTCTTCGTGAAAATACCAATGAATACATCACCAAGATGGACATGGATGCAGATGGTAAAGCTGTAGATCAAACAAGATACAGAGCACTTATTGGATCACTGCTCTATTTAACAGCAAGCAGGCCAGACATCACCATTGCAGTAGGTGTATGTGCAAGATTCCAATCTGCACCAAAATAAAGCCATATGGCTGCAGCTAAGAGAATCCTAAGATATTTGAAGGGATGCCAAGAAGTTGGTTTATGGTATCCAAAGGAAGATGGATTCAAGCTTATTGGTTACTCAGACTCTGACTATGCTGGATGTAGAGTTGACAGGAAGAGTACTTCAGGAACTTGTCAAATGCTTGGAAACAGACTGGTTTCCTGGTTTAGCAAGAAGCAAAATTCAATAGCCATATCCACAGCTGAAGCAGAATACATAGCTGCGGGTAGTTGTTGTGCCCAAGTCTTATGGATGAGACAACGCAGAGAGATTATGAAATTGAAGAAAAAGAGATTCCAATTATGTGTGATAACACAACTGCTATTGCAATCACTCAAAATCCTGTGTTGCATTCGAGAACAAAGCACACTGATGTCAGATATCATTTTATAAGAGATCATGTTGAAAAGAAAGACATCACCTTGGAATACATCTCAACTGATAAACAATTAGCTGACATATTCACCAAACCCCTATGTGAATCAAGATTTGAGGAGCTTAAGCATTCGAAGAAACTTTCCCTTTCTCGATTGAGCTGCCCGATCTTGAAGAAGAAATAGCTCGTGAGCAGAGATGCTTCAACATAAGAGTTGATCCAGTTATTCCCTCCAATTCAATTGTTTCAGCAGATTTTGATTTTGATGCTGCTTGGCCGCCAACTGAAACCGAGGTGACAACTGAGGTACGTGAAGTCTTCAAGATAATCCTTGGTGAGATTGAGAAGATTGAACGGCACCAGGCCTCCCTGGATATGCGGCTAGACAACAGAGATGCCAACCTCACGGCAGACTTGCGAGGGATAGTGGTCAGAATCAGGGAATGGTGTCAGCAGCAGAGTACAATGCGATACGAACAAGTCAGATACTTTAAAGCATTGTACAACAAAATGCTGGTCTGGAGCACTGATACATGAAGCGGAGGATGCAGGAAAATATTGACAGAATGCATGCCTCTCATACAACAGAGATGGAACTACTGCGTGAATTTCACAGAAAAGAACTTCTGCTCGTTTAGGAGAATATGAATGCCAAATTCAGCTTTCTCATGGCTGAAATGAAACTGGTGGCAGCCGAGTCCAATGCCACCCGCTCAGAATTTTGAACAGCACATGCCGCAGCGGACTCAAGCGGACAACTATCACCGACCGACTTCATGCTTTCTGGGATGTTTCCAGGGGTTCCTCTCTCCTTTGATGATGCCAAAAAGGGGGAAGAGGAATACCTGAAGAAATTGAAGGAAGAAACAACTAAGAAGCAGAAGGGTGAAGCAGCTGTTGAAAAACAGAAGGGAAAAGCTGTTGAGGGGGAAAGGTCAAAGGATGTGACCTTAATGCTTGTTGAAACCCCTCAGCAAGGTCATGTCACAGCTAGCATAATCAGCAAACTGGTGACTCTGCCGCTCCAACACTCTGTTGTACCTATGTCTGAGAAGAGAAAAATCGTAGAAGCAGGGATGAAAGAGGTTGAAAGGAAGACGGATGTCCGTGTACTAGAAGTTTTGAAAGCTTATGGTAGCATTCCGGCAGGAAAGGACCAAGATGCCATCCTAGATGACGGAAACGAGCCAAGATCGGTGGAAGAATTTCAAACTCTTGAATCTGAAGGCTATTTCAAGGACATGCCATTAGCCCAAGCCTAGGATCTGTACTGGGAGAAAGGCCTGAAGATATGTGAAGAAGCTGATAGGCAGCAGACTACCAGGCCCATTCAAATTGGTAAGTAAAACAAGACTCCGTGCGAAGATACAACCGAAAAAAAAAGGAAGAAGTGGTGGAGGAAGAGGTTTTCGACCTAGACCTTTGCCCAAAAATATTGAATATGTAGATCCAGGCAAGAAAGGAAGGATCTACTGGGCTGGGTATGATGCCGTAGCCAATCTAGAAGTGGCTAGGAAAAATTATGAATATGTGAAAAGAATCAAAGAAGAAAACAAAAGGCAAGATCAGCTGTGGCAAGAAAGACAAGAAAGAAAAAGAAAAGATGAAGCTGCGAAGAGAGCTTACGAAAAGAAGAGCAGCTGAAGAGGAAAAGAAAAGAAACAGAGCTCACGAAGACAGAGCTGAAGAAGAAAGAAGGAGGCAGCGAAGGCGATGAAGTGTTGCTGCTAACCCCTTCACGTATTTTACTTTTGTAAATACATATGCATGTAAGTCTTCTGTACATTCAATGAAAAATCTGTAATTTGCGTAGATATAAGTATGATCTGATTGCTCTGATACACATTGCAAACAACTGTGTAAAGGACAAGAATGTTATAATCAATAAAAAGATTGATTCTACACATACATTCTTTGTTACTGCATTGCCTGTATGTATCTGTGCTGTTTACATGTTGATTAATATTTTTAAGTTTTGGCATTATCAAAAAGGGGGAAATTGTTGGGAAATTTATTGTTTAGATTTTGATGAATGCCATGTAAAACTTAGACTAGAAAGTTAGCACCCCATTTTCTTTGTAATTTGTATTGTAATGGATAGGGCTGAACAAGCTGAGTCAAGTCAGCTATGCCTAAGAATGCAAGAAGTCGACTGAAGACTGAAGTGAAGACTCCACCGAGGAACAGCTGAGTATGGCCAAGAAAGAAGATCAATGACTCAACTGAAGGAGTATCATCTATGATACAGCTGTATGAAAAGTCAGTCAAGTCAACTCAAGAAGCCAAGTCTCAAGTTGAAGTGACAGATGAGTCATCCATTGATTGGAAGCTAACTCGAAGTCGCCTGGGGAATAAACAACTACAGTCAAGTCAAGACAATTGAACGAGATCCGTTGATAAAAGTCAAGAATGTTACTCAGGATAGTAATCTGTTAAAGTTGTCAGAGATAAAGTGTTAGTTCCAGTTGTGTGCAAAAGGAACAAACCAATGGAAAGCACTGCACCAAGTGTCAGAGACGCTGCAATGCTGCAAGACATTAAATACGAGGAAATGTCAACATCAAGGACTGCAACAAGACAAGCCAACAAACACAAGTGACTTTTAAAAATCAGCCTATCTCTTTAACGGGCAGATTTTTGAAAGTTCACTATAAAAGGCTGAGGAATCACTTTGAGAAAAGGTTACCTTGCACACCTGATATAACAAGCAACATTCAAACTGTAACCTGCAAAATATTCTCAAGTTATTCAAGCAAAATCCTTAAGCCTAAATCTCGAAGGAAATCGATCCAACACTAAGCTGTGAAGGAAAGACAACTTCAAACCGTTGAAGAGGAAACTTATGAAGAATCAAAAGGGGTCTACTTTCCAAGGAGGATTGTAGGAAGGTTCAAGGTCGAACCAATCTCAAGTTATTGGAGTGCTTCGTGATCAAATCCAAGAAGCTTGAGAAAATAAGCTGATGTAGCAAGGCAGCCGCCCTGTGAAGAAGCTGAGTCGGACGAGAAGCCAGCTGTGTGACCAAGGCATCTCCAGACTGAGTCCAAGGAGCAAGTCAGCTGCATGATCAAGACTTGTCTCTAGACTGATAACCACTTTGTACTCTGATCATTACTTAGTGGATTTCTCCAGGAGTTGGAGAAGAGAGGAGTAGAAGAATTACCCCATCATCGAACCTCTATAAAAATTTACTTGTGTCATTTACATTTCAGCATATTTACATTCCTGCACACATACTATATATCTGTTGATAATTTGCTATCCAACTGATAATTAACAAAGTGCTAAAACCAAGTGTTAAAATAAAGTTAAATCAAATTCAAGAGTGTTAAGTCTTTCGCTGAAAAACTCAGAGATGACTTTTCTGAGTGCCAATAGAGGATTGACGATGTTTTCGAGCCTTTCCACCTTTTTCAAAATCCCTTCACCCTCGCACATTATGAAGTTTTCGAAGTCTTTAACAAGCATGGTTTTTCTAGTTTTTTTAACCTTCTTAGTTCATTCATAGATGGTTTCTAATTTTTCCCATACTTCATGTGCCGACCGTATTCTTCTAATCCGATTATACTCGGTGGCGATAAATGAACAATGAAAAATGTTTAAAGCGTAACCGTTAAGAGAGAAAGACTTCTTGTCATTTTAATCGAGCTCTTTGAAACTTTTGGGAGCTATAGTTCCATCCTCCAATTTCTTGGTTGGTTGAGTTATTTCTTCAATGACCGCGTTCCAGATACCAAACCCACAACCTTGTAAGCATCATTCCATTTGGTCTTTCTAAAATGCATAGTTGTTGGCGTCGAATAGAGACGGCTTGTTGGTTGAGGCACCAGTAGAAAGATAGCTTTCGTTCATAGCCATGTATCTTTCCGCTTTACTTGCAATGAAGAACAAGCTTGCCAAAGAGTTTGGCTCTTATACCACTTATTAGTCCAAGTGGCTATGAAAATCTAGACGGGGGTTGAATAGATTTTCCTAATTTTCTGATTTACGCTGTCTTTTTCGATCAAGATGAATAAACAAGATAGAAGTGCAGAAAATAAATCAACACAAGATGATTTATAGTGCTCCAACCCACCTAGGGCCTACGTCCACTACCACTCGGGATGTCCGTGTGGATTTTGAAAGGAAAAAGGTTTATTAATTGATACCAAACAATTACAACCTTCACCTTGAAGAGCATCACACTCTTCTTACAATAACCACCTAGAAGAGCACCAAACTCTTCTCACAACTATGAAGAGCACCAAACTCTTAAACACCTAAAGAATCAACCAAGTGTGTTCTTGCCAAAAGAACACCCAACAAGTATGTCTTATTTTAGATGATCTTACAAGTACAATCAAGATTACACTTTGAATGAAATATTACAACTCAAAAATGCAAGTATAATCAAGAAAGAAAGCGTAATAAACAAGATGTGAAAGTTTAATGCTTAGGCTATTACAACAAGAGTATGAAAATAAAAGCTTGAGAAGTTTGCTGAATTTTTCTTGTTGTGATTATAGAATTATGTGTTGTATTTGATCCTTCAATTTATTCAACTACTTCTAGAGAAGCTTCAAGATTTGATTTCCAACATTGGCTCCTCCAATTTAAAATTTGTATGCAAAAGAAGGATCAAAAGATCTACAAAAATGGTTAAGAATCGATAAAGTGAATCTTGCTATAAGTGTTTAAGCAACAAATATAATTTGCTATCAAAAACCTTATAGCGACCGGTTGCTGTGGATAGTGACCGTTTGCTTGAGAAACAGAGAAGTTTAAAAAAAATTGCAACTTCCAAGCACCGGCGCCCTCCCTGTTCCAATGTCTCTGTTTTGTTTTCTGTATTGCAACATTCAGGTACGGGTCTCCCTATAGAGCGACCAGTCAACCTCTTTACAGAGAGGTTATCCGATTTTTATAAAAAAAAGTTCAAGAAGCACTTCAAAACTTAGTAAAAATCAATTAAAATGTTTTGAAATATTTGGATAATATTTGGAAATACTATATTAGTATAAAACTCATTTATATGAAATAATTAAAATCAAAATAAAAATAAAAATATTTTTCTAACACTAAATTCATCCATGGAATTTCCAGATTCAATATTTGGTTCTTCAATGCTTTGTTTGGTACAAACTTGGCTTGTTTACAACCTCTTGAAAACAAGTATATATACTCGTTCAATATGAAGTGATTCACTTAATTAAAGGCTTTCTTTTTTGCAAATTATGATATCACATGAATTTAAAACCATTCATATCTTCCCTCATGCTAAATGTTATGAAAATAACCAAATTAAAATATTTCTAATCAAGTTGGGTGCAAAATCTAACCTTGATGACATGTTTCATCAGATTCACTTGGTGGTCTTGTCAAAGGGTATGCTGGTCGTGCTATGGCCGTTGATGCTAAAATAGTTGTCATACGTGTGAGATTTTGAGAGAGTTTGTGCCCTGATGTGAGTTTTAGGAATTGTCTTTGTTAAAATTTAATATTCATATATTTAAGTGGATGATAATGCAATAACATTAGACATAAATTCAATAAACAGTTTGGCCTCTGTTAGCAAATATGGGACAAAACATAAACCACATATTTGTACATATAAAGTGGATTGAGTATACCTATTTGTAGTGAAATTATCGATCCACGTAGCCAGGATTAAGCCCGTCTACAAGCCTCCTTTTGATCCATGATTAAGCTATCTACAAGGTTCCTTTTGATTAAGCCACGAAATATGAACGAGCCCTGTAGATTGGTTGAACCACGAGCAACCCACGAACATGAGCACGAACCGTCTTTCTCGTTGGTGTAAATAACTACTAGAGTTATTTACTTGGTTGTGCACACCTTAAACCCTTGAAGAACTTTTGGTGATGCTCTAAGAAAGAACATAGAGAGAAATTGTAGGAGAGAGATTTCTGACATCGTGTGAGAGATCTGATAATCTCAACTAATAATAATATAGGGGGATATATCAAAAGATATATCTCAATCCCTATTTAAATTGGTTCATACTATATTAGATGCAATCCCCAAATGCATCCTAATCAATAGGGTCCCCAATATCTTTCCCCAAATAAAAGAGATGGATGAAATATCTTGTTAGAAAATTTATTTGTATATATTTTGACGATGCATGTCAAACTTAGATTAGAAAGTCGGCACCCCATTTTATGTTGTAATTCAACAATGTAATGAAGAAGCAACCAAGTTGAAGATCGTAGAAGCTCGCAAAAGGAAGCAAAGAAGAATTAGCTGAGTTGCAGCTGAGTATGGAAGAAAGCTCTCAGTCAAGTGAATTAGTTGTGTCTGTCAGACTTACAGCTGAGTCTTCTATGAATCAATAAGATAACTCAAAAAGGGGTAAAGCACCTGTGGAGATCAAATCAACTGACAAAGGGACCGATGCACTGAAATCGAGGAAGATACTTATTTTAGTAATAAGTACATGCTGCAACACATAAAAGTTCACAAACTTAGAGGCGTGCAAATAGAATAAGCCCATGGAAATGCACTAAGTTATGTCAGTGCTCTAAAACGGTGCAGAAAACATTAAACAAACAAGGCACCCATCACTTGCTGCTCATCGAGACTTGCCAACATTCAAGAAGTAAAGATTAGATTAATGTCTATCTCTTCAACCGACATTTTTCTAATCCTTACTATAAAAAGGCTGAGAAAATTCAAATTCAAAAGAAGTATACAAGAGCGAACAACAAAAAATTCAAACATACAAAGAACACAAGGAAGAGAGTGAACAACAATAAATACATTCAAGCAATCTGGGCAAAGAAAAAAAAACACTTTCAGGCTACACATATTAATCCTTAAGCCATATTCGAAGGAAATCTATCCAACACATTCAGTGAAGGAAGAAATACTTCAACCAGTTGAAGAGGAAAGGTTGTTTCAAGAACATATGGGTCTACACATCCGTGAAGTGAATGAAGTGTAGTGAGGTTCAAGCTAGAACCTGCTTTGAATCCGTTGGAGGGCTACGTGATCAATTCCAAGAGTTTGAAGGAGCTGAAGTAGTGAGACAACTGTCTTACGAAGAAGCTGAGTCCCAGAAGTAGAGCCAGCTGTGTGATCAAGGCTTACTTGGACTGTTGTATCCATTTGTAACAACTGTTGCATTTTTGGATTACCTCCAGGAGTTGGAGAAGAGTGGAGTAGAGGAATTACCCCATCCTCTTATTCATAATAATGGCAAGGACAACTTGAAAGCTTTTGATGCTAAAGCTGATGAAGGTATCTTCTTAGGATACTCAGCTGAGAGTAAAGATTTCAGAGTGCTGAATAAGAGGACTATGGTCACAAAAGAGTCTATCCATGTGGTTTTTGATGAACCCAATCTAAATGGAAAAGACATTGATGAGTTAGCTGGAAAGATGAATCATCCGACTATTCAGAAGAGTCCCTTCTCAAGCAAGTATCAGAAGACTCGATCCTGATGAGGATGAGTTAGCTGAATCTCAAAGACGGTCGAAAGGCTTGCAGCTGAATGATGAAGATCAAGAAGAAGTTGTTCAAAACAACTTAGCTGCAAGAAGACTCCACCCAGTAGACTTACTCTAACTAGATGTGAGATGGCTAAGAGACCATCCACCTGAGTTAGTCATTGGAGATGTTAGAGAAGGAGTAAGAACCAGATCCAGGACTCAACATAAAGCTATGTTTACTTGTTTCATTTCACAAATTGGCCAAAGGATGTCTCACAAGCATTGTAGGACACTCATTGGATTCTAGCCATACATGAAGAGCTGGATCAGTTTGAAAGGAATAAAGTTTGGGAATAGGTTCAAAGGCCTACCTACCAAAATGTTATTGGTACTAAGTGGGTATTCAGAAATAATATGAATGGGGAAGCATATGTTGTGAGAAACAAAGCAATACTGGTTGCCAAAGGATATTGCTAAGAGTAAGGAATAGATTTTAATGAAACCTTTTCACCTGTTGCAAGATTGGAAGAAATAAAGATTTTTCTTGCTTATACAACACACAAGAACTTCACAGTCTATTAAATGGATGTGAAGAGTGCATTTTTAAATGGACTTTTAGAAGAAGAATATGCGTGGAACAACCTCCAGGTTTTGAGCATAAAACTATTGGAGACAAAGTCTACAAGCTCAAGAAAGCATTGCATGGTTTGAAACAAGCAACAAGAGCATGGCATGATACATTGTCTCAGTTTTTTATAGACAATGGATTCACAAAAAGCAAAGTTGATATAACACTCTTCAAAATTCAAGATGGAAAGAGTATACTGCTTGTTCAAATTTATGTGGATGATATCATTTTCGGATCCACAAACAAAGAGCTATGTGATAAATTCTCAAAATTTAACCAAGGGAAGTTTGAGATGAGCATGATGGGAGAGCTGACTTTCTACCTAGGTCTTCAAGTCAAGCAAATGAAGGATGGAACCTTCATAAGTCAAACCAAATATACCAGAGATTTAATGAAGAAATTTGGTACGAAAGAGAAGTCATCTGTGAAGATTCCCATGAATACTTCTGTGAAAATGGATATGGATGCAAAAGGAAAATCAGTTGATCAAATAAGATATAGAGCACTTATTGTGCCAGACATCACCTTTGTTGTAGGTGTATGTGCCAGATTTCACTCTGCTCACAGAGATAGTCATATGACTGCAGTTAAGAAGATCATGAGATATTTGAAGGGAAGCCAAGAAGTTGGCTTATGGTATCCAAAAGAAGGTGGATTTAAGCTGACTGGTTATTCAGACTAGACCACACTGGATGTAGAGTTGACAGGAAAAGTATACCTGATACTTTTCAAATGCTTGGAAATAGATTGGTTTTTTGGTTCAACAAGAAACAAAACTCAATAGCTACATCTACATCTGAAGCAGAGTATATTGATGTAGGCAGCTGTTGTGCACAAGTTTTATGGATGAGGCAACAACTGAGGGGTTATGACATAGAAGAGAAAGAGATTCCAATTATATGTGATAATACAAGTGCTATTGCAATTACTCAGAATCCAGCATTGCACTCAAGAACACTACATATTGATGCCAGATATTATTTCATAAGAGACCATGTTGAAAAGAAAGATATCACAATGGAATACATATCAACTGAGAAACAGTTAGCTGATATATTCACAAAGCCCTTATGTGAATCAAGATTTGAAGAATTAAGAATGAACTTGGATTAATTGAGCTAAGTTAAAATGCTCAGAAACCTCATACAGTAGAGTACAAGATGGGAAAAATGCATTTCAGAAGAGTTTCACTCATTCAGCCAAGTGAAACAACCTTTATAGTTGTTCAGCAGATTCGAGTTAGAAGTTGAGTCAAGTAAAAAAAACTAACTCATTTATGAGCTAAATAACAAAACGAGGTCGTTTCTGAATAACATGAGGAATGTTTGACACATGATGTCATCATCATTAAATGCACTTGAGTAAAAGCTGACGTATTAACTTATGATTGGATATAAATGCTGCCGCATTAATTGGGACGTGGACATTAACATCTTGCAAGAAATAATCATGACCGTTGATCTTGATCAAAACATTACGGGTTCTAAAACTGTCTCTTCGTGTCTCATTTATATTCAAACACATTCTCTCTCTTCTCAATTTCACACTCTCAGACTTTGAAAATCCTAAAACTTCCAAACTCTCTCTGCAAGAAAAACCCTCGTTCTATTCTTCGAAAACTCCCAAAAATCGAAATGGCCCCAAAACGATCTGCACTTAACTTCACCAAGATCACTGAGAAGGTCCACACTGGTGCTCTCGTGGACTTTGAAGGCCTTGTCAAATATTCAGAGACTTCTTACGTTGGAGATGACTCAAACCTTCCAAGAGGAGGTTGCCATGTTCTATGTGAACGTTTTTGTTCACTCCGATGTGAATGGAAAGGAGATAAAGTTGGTTATGGCTGACTTGGCTACACACCTGCACCTTCCAACCATTGGACTCAAGGAACTAACTGGGAACGAAGTTAACTAGGCAAAGGTTTGGAAGGAGATTGCCAAAACAGAGTTAGCTGGCAAAGGGAACTACTCTGCTACCAATAAGTCCATCAAGGAAGAGTATCATAAGTTGATAGACGTGGTGGCTAAGTGCGTTGACATGAAGATTGGGTCATTCAATCAGCTGTCCCAAACTAAGCTGATTGTTATGGCTGCTATTATGGAGGAAAAAGAGGTGAACTGGAGTGAGCTCATCTATCAGAAACTATGCCAGAATGTTCAAAATGTGAAGCTGAAAGAAGGGGAGCTTGTGCATTCCCTAGGATATGGCCTGATTCTAGGCTATTTGATGGAGAAGAATGGTATACCTCTTCGCAAAGGAAAGACCTTCCATGCAAACAAGAGGATGTTTAAGGCCAATATGTCAGCTGCTCAGAAGAAGGCACATGGTAAGAGAACTGCCACTTCTGAGAGGGAATCAACTGAACATGTCCCGAAGGACACATCTGCTTCTGTCCCAGCTCCCTCCCCTGAACCTACTGTTGTCGCTCCCAAAGTGACAAGAAAGAGAAAGACATCTGCTCCGCGTAAGGTAGCTGTTAAGAAACAAAAGCCCCAGCCCGCAACAGAGTTAGCCATTGTGGCTGAAGAACCTGAACTGGAGGAGGTAGAAGTCCCATTGGAGAGGCACTCCAAGAGACGACTTGTGAAGAAGTTTTCTGCAGCAGAGGCTGTTGAGACAGCTGCAGCAGACACAACTGAGACTACCCAACCCCCTATATCCAATGGTAATTCCAAGATAACGATGGGATAGAAATGGGTGAACAAAGCACTGCTATAAAAACTCAAAGTAGCTCCACAGCTGCACTCACGAAGAAAGGTGAACAAAGCACTGCTGAAGAAACTCAAGATAATTCAGCAGCTGCTGATGTGAACCATAGCAACAAACGTGCAGACGACCCAAACAACAATATGTTGTTAACCCAAGATCTTCACTAGTTCGGTTAAAGATGGTGGAAACCTCCACCCGTTGCTTAGCAAAGCAAGAACCTTGGTATGCGAAGACGCCACAAACAAATG
>JABTTQ020000638.1:0-50000 GCA_016081115.2 Rehmannia glutinosa | reverse complement strand
TAGAAGTTTGTTTGATAAGTCAGAATTCGCAACAAGATAAACAATCTTGAAGCTCTTGGAAAAACCCAAAGGGTTTGAAGAGAAAATATGTAATCAATATTCAATATAAAAGTTGTGTTATGAAAAATAAACAAAGGTTTGCCTTATATAGGCGACTCAAAACAAACCCTAAACAAACAAGAAAGGAAAATAAGTCTAAACCCAAAAGGAAACTCAAAAATAGACCTAAAAATCAGAAAGTTGGACACAGAAAGCATCGCACGGGTGGCCACACGAGCAGCCACATGGCGCGTGTGATTTCACATGGGCTGCCCGTGTGAATTGTTATCTATTTTATCCGTGTAACACTTCACACGGTTGTGTGACATGTTATACGATCGTGTAAACTATCCCTCGGCTGTGTGAGTCCAAATTAGCTCCTTGAGTCTTTACGAAAATTGTAGCCTTTCTCTTAGATTTCCATAGCATATTGAATCAGCTCAATATCAATTTTTAGAGAAAGGTATGGCCAAAATACTAAACCCTGCCAGTGGTAAAAACTGTTGATGTGCTTGGACGTTTTCTAACGCAACCTCTTGTTGTTCGATCGTCAATGCTTTCTTTCGACACATGATTAACTAACATGACTCTAGACCTAATATACTTAGCCTCTAACATCAACTTGGCCACTCAAATGACTCAAAACAACAAAAATAAACACCTAATCTATGATAAACAAATACAAGAACTCAAGAACTTAATTACATAGTTTTTAAAACTCGAGATAACTTGCATTTGGTGTTGCCTGGACCCTTCGTGACTGGATTCACATCAGCTGCTCCCTCAACAATGAGTAAATAGACTAAGGCTGAAGAAGTTCAAAATAGCTCAGTTATTGACCCCCTGGGCAAAATGGTTGATACTGAGGTAGATGATGGGTCCAAGAAGGTTGATGTTGAAGAGCCTGTGCCAGACCCCATTATTGATGAATGAACAGAATCCCCAGCATACCTAGACATTGAAGAAAGGTTGTGGGCATGGAGGCTATGGAAGCTCAGTGCTAGCCGAGTCCAATTTCAAACCAATCCACTCCCCCAGCTGACTTAGTGGAATGGTCAATTGAAGAGTATGTGTAACGTCCCAGTTTTCAAAATGTATGAGTAACTTAATTTAATAAGTAAGAGTATTTAAAAGCGTATGAATAAGACACATCTCAAAAATAAGCGGAATCATTTTATTAATAAACCCAAATAATCCATCACACTTCCGGTGCGCTACCCTAATTTTATAAAACATAGTCAAATTATAAAAAAAATAGATGTGCCACTTGTAACAACCAAAAATTACTAGAATCCAAGTAATTCGATCAAAGAAAATATTTTATAAAACATAGTCTATAATTAAAATTTGCATTCAAGTAAACAAAGTACTTTAATTCAAAATACAACTTTTAAAAATAAAATTCTAACATTCAATAGAAAATTTTAAAGCATTGGCAATAATAAAATATTTCTAAAAATAAAATTAACTAAAATTTATTGTTTTCGCATCCACCGCCTCCAATCCTCGCTCAGGCTCCTCAACCTGAAAAGTGTTAATAAATATGGGGTGAGCTTTCAACTCGCCTAGTGGGGACACGTTTGCAAGAATTAAATACAATAATAGACATAATCGTAAACATTCAACATGTAATTTTTGTTAGATAAATGTTTTTATCAAGATTTTGATGATTTTGTTTTAATAAGATTTTATACCAAAACAATGTTTTTATATGTTGTCCAAATACTCCTAAATGATTTAAAATGTTTTTACTAATTTTTGGAGTATTTCTTAGAGTTTTTAATTTGATAAAAATTGGACAACACTTTTGATGGTTTTGTTTAAATTGGTTTTTACACAAAAACTATGTTTATAAATGTTGTCTAAATACTCCCAAATGATTTAAAATGTTTTTACTAATTTTTTGGAGTATTTCTTGAAGTTTATTTTTGAAAACAAAATCGGACAACATTTCAAAGGGGAGGTCGACCGGTCGCCCAAAGTGGTCGACCGGTACCTAAAGATAAGAAACTCGAAATAGAACATGCGGACTTGAAAAATGGAGCAGGGGGACCGGTCCAAGGGAGGGCCGACCGGTCGCAACCCTGGGCGACCAGTCGAACCCCCCTCCGACCGGTCGCACCCCCCTGCAACCCCTACCGGATTGCACTATTTTTTAAAAATGGTCGAAATCTTCAACAGGCAACCTGGCGCCTCTATGTTATTTTTTGACAAAAAATTCCAACCGTTGTAACTGTGATGACAAGATTTGCTTTTCAATTTTGTACAATATTTCTACATCTTGTGATCTTCTTTTTGTAGACAAAAGTGAAGATAGAGGAGCCTATGTTGGGAGCCTATGTTGGTGAAGCTTCCCTATAAATAGAGGATGAATTGAAGACACAAGACACAACACATACAAGCAATATACACAACAAAAATCTGCATATTGTTCAAGCTTTCATTTTTACATTCTTGTTGTAATAGTCTAAGTACTTTCACTTGCACATCTTTGAGGTCTAGGCTTTTTGATTCTTGATTACACTTGCACTCAATCTTTGTATTGGTTTCATAGAGTTGTAATCTTGAATTTGTCCATCATTCAACATAAGACATCCTTGTGAGTATTCTTGTGGTAAGAATACACTTGGGTGATTTAGGTGATAGGTGTTTGAAGAGTGTGGTACTCTTCAAAGGTGGTGAAGGAAGATTGTGGTAATCTCCTTGAAGGTGTTGTAAGAGGATTGTGGTGATCCTCAAGGTGTTGTATTAATTGTGGTAATTAATAAAATCTTTTTCTTTTTGAAATCCATCCCTGGATATCTTTGGTGGTAGAGGATTAGGCCCTAGGTGGGTTGAACCTCTTTAAATCAACGAGTGTTGTTTAATTTCCGCATTTACATTCTTGTCATTTACTTGTTGATTACAAAAAGAGGGTGATTTGCGAAAAATCGGCATAATCTATTCACCCCCCTCTAGATTATCGTAGCTACTTGGACTAACAAGTGGTATCAGAGAAAAACTCTTTGGCTAAGCTCGTTCCAAGTAAAGAGGAAAGATCCATGGCTACGAATGAAGCTTATCTCACCACCGGCGCCTCCACCAACAAGCCACCACTATTCGACGCCAACAACTACGCATTTTGGAAAGACCGCATGGAGTGCTTTCTACAAGGATGCGGATTTGATATTTGGAATGTGGTAATTGAAGGAGTTGCTCAACCAACAACAAAATTGGAGGATGGTACCACTACTCCCAAGCCATTCAAGGAGTACGATGAAAATGACAAGAAGGCTTTCTCTCTAAATGGTAAGGCCTTAAATATTTTACATTGCTCTCTTACCGCCACCGAATATAATTGCATAAGAGGCATACGGTCGGCACATGAAGTTTGGGAAAAATTAGAAACCATTTATGAGGGCACAAAGAAAGTAAAGCAAGCAAGAAAAACAATGCTTGTGAAAGACTTTGAAAATTTCAATATGCATGATGGTGAAAGTATATCAAAAATGGTGGAAAGGCTTGACAACATTGTCAATCCTCTTGTGGCTCTTGGAAAGGTCATCTCCGAAGAAGACAAGGTGACCAAGGTATTAAATGTCCTTCCCGGCTCATGGTCCGAAAAGGTGACGGCAATCACGGAAGCTCAAAATCTTGAGACACTCAAGTTTGATGAGCTCATTGGGAATCTTCTCATTTATGAAGTATATCTCAAGGAGAGGAAAAATTCTCAACCATCCACCTCTAAATCGGGTACACAAAATATTATTAAAGGCTTAGCATCTTCTTCTAATAATGTTTATTATGCTAGTGATGAGGATGATGAAGAAACGACTCTTGTTAGAAAATTTGCAAAATTTGTAAACAAAAATAAAGCAAGAAAGCCAAGAGACAATTCTTGCTTCAAATGCGGAAAATCCGGGCACTACATAGCCGATTGCCCAAAATTAGCGGAAGAGAAACAAAAGAAGAAAAAGACTTTTCCGAAAAAGAAGGCGTTAAATGCGAACGTCAAAACTTGGGATGAATTACTTGAAACAACCGACGAGGAAGGATAATCCGAACATGGTCTTATGGCCATAGATGATGAAAATACCGAGGTACGATCTAATGTTTCATCATCTTCCCTAGTTGATGAATTACAATGTGATTTTGATGAATTGCAAAATGAGTTTCAAAATTTGATTGTTAAATACAAGAATTTGAAAAAGGAGCATAAAGAGCTTAAACTAGAAAAGGATAAATTATTTACTTCTTATGACTCTCTTGATAAAGCTCATGCTATTACTCTTACTATGGTCCGTACTCTTGAAACCGAAAAACAAACGCTCACAAATGATATTGAAAATTTGAAAAAGGATGTGCATCGATTCAATTTAAGTACGGATAAAGTCACAAAAATTTTAGATGCACAAAGAGGTGAGCATTCTAAATTAGGACTTGGTTATAAACATTTTCAAAATGCTTTTAAGAAAAAAAGACCAAGGTCCAACCTTTGTACGTCTAGTAGTCCTCGTATTATTACTTGTTTTTATTGTGGTAAGAATGGACACTATGCTAGCAATTGTAAATTGAAGAATAATTTATCTATTATTGGAGACCTAAAGGTCTCAAGGCTAACCCCCATGGACCCCAAAATTATAGGGTACCTAAAAATAATTCCTTTGTAGGTTATAGGGGCTATAACAACAATGGAAGATTCAAAATGGCTCGTGGACAGCGGATGTTCACGCCATATGACTGGAAAGAGAGAACTTTTTACCAACATCAAGCTCCAAGAAGAGGGTACGGTCATGTTCGGCAATGGCAAAGGAAGAATTCTTGGAAATGGAGAAATTGGTAACTCTTCTTTCTCTCTTAGTAATGTTCTTTTAGTAGAAGGGCTTAAGTTCAATTTGATAAGTGTTAGCCAACTTTGTGACTCAAATTATAATGTTGTTTTTAATAAAGAAAAATGCCTTATTTCCAAAAATGACAAAATTATTTGTGAAGCAATTAGAAAAGGCAATCTTTACAAAATTTGTACAAGTGATTTGGTTAGTCAAAATGTTTCTTGTCTTGTCGCCAATAATGATTTAACTAGCTTATGGCATAGGCGACTTGGACATGTTGGATACAAAAATTTGCAAACTATTTACAAAAACCAACATGTAAAAGGACTACTCAAATTGAATTTTAAAAATCTTGGCTTATGTGACACTTGTCAAAAGAACAAATTAGTTAAGAGTAGTTTTAAGCCCAAAAATGAAATTTCCACTACCAAACCCCTACAAATGCTTCATCTTGATTTGTATGGGGATATTGGTACGGCAAGTCTAAGTGGAAAACATTACACTTTTGTTATAGTTGATGATTTTTCTAGATATACTTGGGCTCTATTTCTTACAAATAAAAGCGATGCCGTTATTGAGTTTGTTAAGTTGTGTAGACTCATTGAAAATGAAAAGGAAGATACTATTAAGTCCATTCGAAGTGATCGAGGTGGAGAATTTGACGGCGAATTTAGAGTCTTTTGTGAAACCAAGGGATATAGTCATAATTTTTCGGCTCCAAGGACACCTCAACAAAATGGAGTAGCCGAAAGGAAGAATCGGACACTTCAAGAAATGAGTCGGTCCATGCTCAATGAATTTTCACTTCCAAAATATTTTTGGGCCGAAGCCGTAAGTACCGCTTGCTATGTCATTAATCGAGTTTATATTCGTCCTAAAATGAATAAAACTCCATATGAGCTTTGGAAAGGAAGAACTCCAAATATTAGTTATTTCAAAATATTTGGATGTAAATGTTTTATTTTGAATACTAAGGATCAATTAGACAAACTTGATCCTAAGGCCGATGAAGGAATATTTATGGGGTATTCAATCAAGAGCAAAGCATATCGGGTTTATAATAAGACTAGTGGGGTTGTTGAAGAATCTATCCATGTCAAATTCAATGAAGCCTCGGGTGTTGAAAGGATACCCAATGATGAAAGTGATGAAGAGGACATCGTTGAAACCATTGTTCAAGATGAAACTCAAAATGATCAACCTTCAAGCTCAAGTGTTCCTCAAGAAGATAAAGGTGATACTTCGAATCTTCCCGTAGCATTGAAATTTAAGGGAGATCACCCAAAAGATCTTATTATTGGTGATCCCCTTGATAAAGTAATGACTCGAGGAAAATTTGCCGAGAAAGCTCTTATATCTCAAAAAGAGCCTAAAAATGCTAAGGAAGCCATTGAAGATGAGGATTGGTTTTTAGAAATGCAAGAGGAGTTGAATCAATTTGAAAGGAATGATGTATGGGAATTAGTACCTTGTCCTCCATCTCAAACCATTATTGGTACAAAATGGGTATTTCGGAACAAGCTCGATGACCAAGGCAATATTGTTCGAAACAAAGCAAGGTTAGTAGCTCAAGGTTATTGTCAAGAAGAATGTATTGATTATGATGAAACATTTGCACCCGTAGCACGTTTAGAAGCTATTCGTATTTTACTTGCCTATTCTTGTTTTAAAAATTTCAAGCTTTACCAAATGGATGTAAAATCCGCATTTTTAAATGGTATTATTCAAGAAGAAGTCTATGTAAAACAACCTCCGGGGTTTGAAAATTTTTCTAGGCCTAATGATGTTTATAGACTTAAAAAGGCCTTGTATGGTTTGAAACAAGAACCCCGTGCATGGTATGATAGACTTAGCTCTTTTCTTTTGCAAAATGGTTTTACAAGAGGTAAAGTTGACACTACTCTCTTTGTTTTTGAAAAAGGACAAGATTGCTTATTAGTGCAAATTTATGTTGATGATATTATTTTTGGTGCTACTAATGAATCCTTGTGCAAGAAATTTTCTAAGTTAATGCAAGGTGAATTTGAAATGAGCATGATGGGGGAGCTCAACTTCTTCCTTGGACTTCAAATTAAGCAATGCCAAGAAGAAATTTATATTTCTCAATCAAAATATACAAAGGAACTTTTGAAGAAATTTGGCATTGAAGAAGGAAGAACCGTCTCTACCCCAATGGCAACAAACGTCAAGATTGACAAAGATGAAAAAGGCAAGTCGGTTGATGAATCCAAATATAGAGGTATGATTGGTAGTTTACTTTATTTAACCGCAAGTAGACCGGACATTCTTCATGCCGTATGCCTATGCGCTCGTTTTCAAAGCAATCCCAAAGAATCTCATTTAAGTGCCGTTAAAAGTATTTTTCGATATTTGAAAGGCACTATTCAATATGGTTTATTTTATCCAAAGAATGAAAATTTTTCTCTTAAAGGTTATAGTGATTCGGACTATGCGGGAAATATTGATGATCGGAAAAGTACTTCCTGATCATGTCAATTTTTAGCGATTGCCTAGTATCTTGGTTTTCAAAGAAGCAAAATTGTGTTTCACTTTCAACGACCAAGCCGAAATATATTTCCGCAAATTTTGTTGTACTCAACTTCTTTGGATGAAACAAACTTTAGCGGATTATAAATGTTCTTTTGAAAATGTTCCTATCTTTTGTGATAACATATCCGCTATAAATATTGCTCAAAACCCGGTTCATCATAACCGTACTAAACATATTGAGATTCGACATCATTTTCTAAGGGATTGTGTCTCAAAACGAAAAATTGAGATATCTTTTGTACCATCTCAAGATCAATTAGCGGACATTTTTACTAAACCGCTAACTTCCGAGACTTTTGCATCAATACGAGCTCGATTAGGCATAATGCATATTGAATGAAGTCTATGATTGCATTTTGCACGTTTTAAAACTTAGGGGCGAAAAAATGGATTTTTGGTTTAAAATTCGGTTTTTGGAAATTTTATCAAAACAGTGGGCTGAAGAAGAGGTTGAGGGCAACCGGTCGCCCTCAACGTCGACCGGTCGCCCTCAAAAATGACCGGTCGCCCTCAACAAATTTTGGTTAAATTCGGTTCTGTCTTCAGTTTCAGCCATTGTGGCTTATTTTGTCTATTTTTCATCCCCTTCGCCAAATACACAAAAATTTCACTTCAAATGTATTTTCTTGTATATGTTTCATTTTTTGGACTTCATTAAGCTCGATTATCATCATCATTGCTCATCTTTACCGAATAAATGGTAAGAATTCTACTCCATTTGCTCAATTGGGTTGAACCCTTGAGATTTTAACTTATTTGCAAAATTCTTGATGCTAGTTTCATATGAATGTGATGAGCTTAATATTTATGATGTATTGAATGTTGTTTGAACTGAATTGGTGATGAAAATTTTTGGCTTAAATGAATTTCAAAGGCGTTATATACTTCTAGTTTTATTCGACGCACGCCAAGTGTTCGACAAAATGTTTCAATGAAAAATTCATCACCTACGTGATTCTCTTGATTTGAAAAGTCATATAAGTTTATAGAGATCATGTTTTATCAATCAAATGAGCTTTTGCAAGTCAATTGATCAACTTTTCCCTTTAACTTGGAATTTAAGCTTCAATTTTCAATAAGCTCGATAAATCGATAAATTTGCGCACTTTGATATGAATATATGATGTTTTTATCGTGCTAACATTCTTTTTGATGATTCCAAAGGGGGAGAAACAGGAAAAATGCTCATACGCTCAAAGAAGCGAAAATAAGCTTGCAAGAAAAGCTATAAGCTAGGGCTCTTGAAAGCCATAAGCTAGCCATAAGTTGTGAACAATGCTTAGTCCATTTGATGTATTGTGGACTTTTATGCTTGACTAATGATGTTTTGTGACAGGGGGAGCTTATAAGCTCATGGAATTCAAGCTTAAGTTGTGAAAGCTAAGCTTTTAGCTTTTAGTTGTTGTTTGTATACTTGTTCTTTATATGCATGTTGATAGGGGGAGCTTGTGCAAAAATGATTTTGAAAAATCTTTGCTCCTATCCTTGTGTGCTTGTACTTATGATGTATCTTGTTTGTAATTGATTGTTGTTTTAAAACCGGAAAATTTGTTTTGTTTTAAAATCGACCTTCTAAAATTGTTTTGGTTTGTAATCATCAAAAAGGGGGAGTTTGTTAGATAAATGTTTTTATCAAGATTTTGATGATTTTGTTTTAATAAGATTTTATACCAAAACAATGTTTTTATATGTTGTCCAAATACTCCTAAATGATTTAAAATGTTTTTACTAATTTTTGGAGTATTTCTTAGAGTTTTTAATTTGATAAAAATTGGACAACACTTTTGATGGTTTTGTTTAAATTGGTTTTTACACCAAAACTATGTTTATAAATGTTGTCTAAATACTCCCAAATGATTTAAAATGTTTTTACTAATTTTTTGGAGTATTTCTTGAAGTTTATTTTTGAAAAGAAAAATCGGACAACATTTCAAAGAGGAGGTCGACCGGTCGCCCAAAGTGGTCGACCGGTACCTGAAGATAAGAAACTCGAAACAGAACATGCGGAGTTGAAAAATGGAGCAGGGGGACCGGTCCAGGGGAGGGCCGACCGGTTGCACCCCTGGGCGACCGGTCGAACCCCCCTCCGACCGGTCGCACCCCCCTGCAACCCCTACCTGGATCGCACTATTTTTTAAAAACGGTCGAAATCTTCAACAGGCAACCGGTCGCCTATGTTATTTTTTTTTTCACAAAGAAAAATTCCAACCGTTTGCAACTGTGATGACAAAGATTTGCTTTTCAATTTTGTACAATATTTCTACATCTTGTGATCTTCTTTTTGTAGACAAAAGTGAAGATAGATGAGCCTATGTTGGTGAAGCTTCCCTATAAATAGAGGATGAATTGAAGACACAAGACACAACACATACAAGCAATATACACAACAAGAAATCTGCAAATTGTTCAAGCTTTCATTTTTTCATTCTTGTTGTAATAGCCTAAGTACTTTCACTTGCACATCTTTGAGGTCTAGGCTTTTTGATTCTTGATTACACTTGCACTCAATCTTTGTATTGGTTTCATAGAGTTGTAATCTTGAATTTGTCCATCATTCAACACAAGACATCCTTGTGAGTATTCTTGTGGTAAGAATACACTTGGGTGATTTAGGTGATAGGTGTTTGAAGAGTGTGGTACTCTTCAAAGGTGGTGAAGGAAGATTGTGGTAATCTCCTTGAAGGTGTTGTAAGAGGATTGTGGTGATCCTCAAGGTGTTGTATTAATTGTGGTAATTAATAAAATCTTTTTTCTTTTTGAAATCCATCCCGGAGATACTGGGGTGGTAGAGGATTAGGCCCTAGGTGGGTGGAACCTTTTTAAATCAACGAGTGTTGTTTAATTTCCGCATTTACATTCTTGTCATTTACTTGTTGATTACAAAAAGAGGGTGATTTGCGAAAAATCGGCATAATCTATTCACCCCCCCTCTAGATTATCGTAGCCACTTGGACTAACAATTTTTACTCTTTTCTTTTCCTTTGACTGGCCAGTTACTTTATAGTATTGCGAGTACTCCCGAGGATACGTCTGATCCCGGACCTTCTTACAGCCCCTGACTAAGTACTGCGGGTTCACCCCGAGGATACTTTTGATCCCGGACCTTCTTACAGCCCTAGACTAATTATAGCACTGCGGGTTCATCCCGAGGATACTTTTGATCCCGTACCTTCTTACGGCCCATGGCTAAAATGATTTTTTTTCCACATTGCACATAAATTAATTCATAAATACGAAGCATTTAATAATGACAAACAATAGAGAAAATATCCCCACCTTAAAATAATTGCAGATATCTTGCGAAGAATGCAATAATGCAGTAAATCCTACTCCTCGTTCTCTACAATAAATTATAAAATATAATTAATATATACTTAGGATAATTATAAAGGAAAATTAGAAAATTGGAATTGGAAGAGGTAATTGCGTCGGATTAAAAATTGGGTTGAGGTCAAAGTTGATTAGAAATTGAAATCAGTGGGCTATTTGGTAAGTTTAAAAGTTTGAGTGGGGCAAATCTGAAATTTTTGAGAATTCTGGACTTAATCCCAAATGATTGAGTCAAAGGCTGGTTTTTGAAAGGTTTAGAAATCTAAAAGGGGTAAAACTATAATTTAAAAAAATCTTGAAGGGATCAGTTTATAATTTCTGGAAATTGATGGCTTAAATCCCCATATTTTGAACTTAAAATCCATAGGTGAAAAAAAGTTGCAGAACTCCCTCTTTTCCTTTTCTTTTTCTTCTCCATCAACCCATCTGCATTTCATCTCTCTCACTCTCCCTCAATTTCTTCTTCTTTTTTTTTGGGAATTGATTAACTGCCTTTGAAAGGAGTTCGGTTGAAATAGGAGTTTATTTGGCATGGCTGGGGAGATGACGTGTAACTTTCCGGTGAGCGGTGGCGGCTTGAGGAAAGAAATGAGAATATGTGGGTTGGGGCAAATATATTATATACAAAAAAAATTTAAGACACCACATAAATATGACTGCAAAATTTTACCTTGAATTGGACTAGTAAAAACGGATTGAAAAATTCACACGAGAAAAGTCTTATTTATAGAGTTGATTTAGGGTGTTTGATAATAAGTGGGATTTAAAAGATGATAAGATCAAAATCAGATATTTACTCATCTATTAGGAGTTGAAATCTATCTCTAATAGGATTTAAGGAAATCTGGATTGTAAAGGGATAATGACTAAATTATAAATATTAATATTTGATAAATAAAATAATTAAGATAATTATAATGTAAATAATAATTGAAAAACATGGGATATCACATACTATCTCCCTTTAACAAAATTTTGTCTTAAAAATTCGTTAACTCGCAAAAGCTCAAGATATTTAACATCTATTGAAAACTTTTTTTAATAACGATGTTTTAATAACGAAGGAAAATAAATTAACAATGAAAAAAAAACTTAACTCAAATGAATTTTTTTATCTAGCGTCTCTTTATTAATTCCTAGTCTAGTTATTTATTATTCTCTTGAACTCAGTTCCTGATTAGCTTCTCCTTGCATAGCATATATCCGAGCTCTGTCTTTGGTTGTCTATTCCTTCCTTTCCTGTTCGTTCTTTAGTAGTGGGCAATTGGTAACTTTATGCCCGAATTTCTTACATTTGAAGCACTTTCCTTGTCCAGCTAAGCATTCCCCATAATGATTCCTCTTGCATTCTGGGCAAAGTGCCTTGTCAGTCTATCCATTTGGACGAGCATCTTCATTAGTCCTTTCTTGTTTACATGAATTCACATTCTTGCTTTGGTCTGCTCCTTCCCATTTTCTCTTGCCAGTTACGTTAGTTGTTTTCTGATCATTCTCGTCATCCGCTAAACTTGCTTCTACCTCATGTGCTCTTCTTACCATCACAGAGTACTCCAAGTCTCCTTGTGCTGAGAGTATCCCAGATAATTGTGATCTCAGTCCTCTCCTAAACCTCAAAGCCTTCTTCAAGTCAGTATCAACCAAGTGTGGAGCAAACTGACACAATTGATTGAATTCCCTCTCATATTCAGTCACGGTCATGTTCCTTTGCTTGAAGTTTAAAAATTCTGTTTCTTTCTTGTCACGGTAGGATCTGGGAAAATACTTCTACATCATTACTTCTTTGAATTCATTCCACAATGCATTGCGTTCTTCTTCAGTTCTGTTTCTCTAGTAACCTTCCCACCAATGATCTGCATCATCAGCTAGCTGGAAGGCGGCACAAGCCACTCATTGTTCATATGTACAAGCAATAAGTCTGAAAATCCTTTCCAGTGCTCGTAATCATTCTTCAACTGCTGCTGGACCATCACGTCCATTAAAGGTGGGTGGACGTAATGGTGAAATTGTTCCACCACTCTGGTGCTATTGTTGTGATTGTTCCCATCGTTGTTCTGTACAACATTGAGAATCTCTGTGAACAGCTCTCCCGCAGTGGTTGGTTTCCAGTGTTAACTGGGTGTCCCTTGTTGCCTTGGTTCCCAAGGTTGTTCTGTTCTGGTTTGGGATTCGGGGGTGTACTCGTGGAGGCATGTTTCTCTATTCATACGCAATATGTTCTTAGTATATATCTTAAGTTATCATCGCATAGTAGTCGTAATAGAAAGAAGTCATCTATATATATATATTCGAACTCAATATGATTCATATGAATCTTTTTTTTTAAACACAAGGGACATAGAGTTCATTCGTCTAATATAGCAAGTACAACTGCACTAAGAAAAATGAAATAAATGCAACAAGACATAATGACATGAATAATATGTGCTGCATAATATTGTGACATGGCATATCATGAATAAATTGAGTAATGACATAATAATTTGCATAACTTGAGGAATCCGGTGGGATATGGCGGAGGTGGATGTCACTATACTATTTTTTTAAAAATATTTAAAAAGACGCATTTTTTTAACAAGTCTACAGAACCGTAGACTTGCTCTGATACCACTTGTAAAGCCCCAGTTTTCAAAATATATGAGTAACTTAATTTAATATGTAAGCGTATTTAAAAGTGTATGAATAAGACACATCTCAAAAATAAGCGGAACCATTTTATTAATAAACCCAAATAATCCATCACACTTCCGGTGCACTACTCTAATTTTATAAAACATAGTCAAATTATAAAAAATTAGATGTGCCATTTGTAACGACAAAAAAATACTAGAATTCAAGTAATTTGATGAAAGGAAACATGTAACGACCCAATTTTATTAAATTAAACTATTCTAAAATATTATTAAGAAAACACGAATTTATGAATTAAAGTGATGCCAATAATTATCAAAACGTTGATTTAGAATTTTTAATTCTTAAGGAAAAAAATATAATGATGATGATGATAATAATAATAATAATAATAATAATAATAATAATAATAATAATAATAATAATAATAATAATAATATTATTACATCTTCCAAATTAAATATCCAACAATTGTTCCAAGCATAAACCGCAAAAATTAAAGACATAAATCTAAAATTTAGTCCGATCATAATTATTTAAAATATAAATATAGCATGATTTATTCCACCATCCACAACATCATATCCTAAGCCGGATTCCTCAACCTGAAAGTCATGATAATAATAGGGGTGAGCTTCATCTCGCTTAGTAGGGATATATTTGTCAATATTTAATATAACATGAAAAGCATTCACATAATTACAACAATAAATTCTTTAATTTCCTATTTTTCCTCTGACTGGCCAGTTACTACATATAGCATTGCGGGTTCACCCCGAAAATACGTTTGATCTCGGACCATTTTCATGGCCCCTAGCTTATATGAATTTATTTCCTCTTGACATATATTGCAATCAATGAAGTACAACCATGAAACATTAAATAAAGACAAATAATATGGAAATCCCTACCTTAAAAATCGAAGATATTCGATGTAGAAAAATGAACAGTAAAAGTCCTAATCCTCAACCCCTTCATTTTCTTAATTATTTTTGGGTGTAAATTAGTATGAAGTTATCTAACATATATATACTAAATGATCCTACCCCCTAATCCTAAATTTAACCCCTAATTTGTCCCCTAAAAAGCTATACAACCCCTAGATTTAATTAGTGATTATTACAAAATATTTTATGAAACATAGCCTAAAATCAAAATTTGCATTCAAGTAAACAAAGTACTTTAATTCAAAATACAACTTTTAAAAATAAAATTATAGCATTCAATAGAAAATTTAAAAGCATTGACAATAATAAAATATTTCTAAAAATAAAATTAATTAAAATTTATTGTTTTCGCATCCACCGCCTCTAATCCTCGCTCATGCTCCTCAACCTGAAAAGTGTTAATAAATATGGGGTGAGCTTTCAACTCGCCTAGTGGGGACACGTTTGCAAGAATTAAATACAACAATAGACATAATTGTAAACATTCAACATGTAATTTTTACTCTTTTCTTTTCCTTTGACTGGCCAGTTACTTTATAGTACTGCGAGTACTCCCCGAGGATACGCCTGATCCCGGACCTTCTTACAGCCCCTGACTAAGTACTGCGGGTTCACCCCGAGGATGCTTTTGATCCCGGACCTTCTTACAACCCCAGACTAATTATAGCACTGCGGGTTCACCCCGAGGATACTTTTGATCCCGGACCTTCTTACGGTCCCTGGCTAAAATGAATTTTTTGCACATTGCACATCAATGAATACACATATACGGAGCATTTAATAATGACACACAATAGAGAAAATATCCCCACCTTAAAATAATTGCAGACATATTGCGAAGAATGCGGTCAATCCTACTCCTCGTTTCCTACAATAAATTATAAAATATAATTAATATATAATATAATAACTTAGGATAATTATAAAGGAAAATTAGAAAATTGGAATTGGAAGAGGTAATTGCGTCGGATTAAAAATTGGGTTGATGGTCAAAGTTGATTAGCAATTGAAATCAATGGGCTATTTGGTAAGTTTAAAAGTTCGAGTGGGGAAAATCTGAAATTTCTGAGAATTCTGGACTTAATCCCAAATGATTAAGTCAAAGGCTTGTATTTGAAAGGTTTAGAAACCTAAAAGGGGCAAATCTATAATTTAAAAAAATCTTGAAGGGATCAGTTTATAATTTCTGGAAATTGGTGGCTTCAATCCCCATATTTTGAATTTAAAATCCCTAGGTGAAAAAACAAGTTGTAGAACTCCCTCTTTTCCTTTTCTTCTTCTTCTCCATCAACCCATCTGCATTTCGTCTCTCTCACTCTCCCTCAATTTCTTCTTCTTCTTTTTTTTGGGAATTGATTAACTGCCTTTGAAAGGAGTTTGGCAGAATCTGGAGTTTGTTTGGCGTGGCTTGGGAGATGATGTGTAACGTTTCGGCGAGCGGTGGCGGCTTGAGGAAAGGAATGAGAATATATGAGTTGGGGCAAATATATTATGTACGAAATTTTTTTAAGACACCACAGAAATATGACTGCAAATTTTTACCTTGAATTGGACTAGTAAAAACTGATTAAAAATTCACACGAGAAAAGTCTTATTTATAAGGTTGATTTAGGGTGTTTGATAAAAGTGGGATTTAAAATATGATAAGATCAAAATCAGATATTTACTCATCTATTAAGAGTTGAAATCTATCTCTAATAGGATTTAAAGAAATCTGGACTGTAAAGGGATAATGACTAAATTGTAAATATTAATATTTGATAAATAAAACAATTAAGATAATTATAATATAAATAATGATTGAAAAATACGCGATATCACAGTATGAAACTCTTAAGTGTGAAGGATACTGTGAGGGGATGGATCTAAGAAGTGCGTGGGATTTGTACTAGGAAAAAGGACTTGAAGTTGTAAATTTAGCCAAGAAGCAGCAAACTCAATCTTCAAAGAGTCAGCAGACTTCGAGGGCTCAGCCCAGTCAACCTCCCAGGGGAGCTGACCCTGCTAGAGGAAGAGGAAGAGACTTTAGGTCTGGTGGGAGAGGAAGATGTTCCCTACCAAGAAGACCTAAAAGAGTTATGTATGTAGATCCTCAAAAAAAGGACCTCGAATACTAGATGGGCTATAGAGAACTTGAGAACAAGGAAGATGCACGTCGCAGTGATGAACTTGCACGTAAGTATGAAGAAGACAATGCGAGGCAGGACATAGAGTATCAAGAAAGACTAAGGGAAGAGAAGCTGGAGAGGAATTATGAAAGGAGAAAGAGAAGAGAAGCTGAAGAAAATAAGAGGATGGATGATGAAGATTGTTGTAGGCGAGAAGAAAATGAGGAAAGAAGAAGAAAGCTGCAAATTTTGTTGTATTTTTACATATTTGTAAATACACAAAAGATATTGTAAGTACATGTAAAGTTCAAGAATGATATTTAATAAAATATATCATTCATACAATCATTTTCTTTGAAGCACTTTTTATGATGTAATTTTCATTTAAGTTTTGGCATCATCAAAAAGGGAGAAATTGCTAGGAAATTTATTTGTATATATTTTGATGATGCATGTAAAACCTAGATTAGAAAGTTGGTACCCCATTTTCTATTACAATTCAACTATGTAATAAATAGGAAATATGAGCTGAGTGAAGAAGCAGCCAAGTTGAAGATTGCAGAAACTGACTGAAGGAAGCAATGAAGAATCAACTAGGTTGCAGCTGAGTATGGAAGAAATCTCTCAGTCAAGTGAATTAGTTGTGTCTGTCAGCAGACTTACAGTTGAGTCTTCTATGAATCAATAAGATGACTCGAAAGGGTAAAGCAGATGTGGAGATCAAATCAACTGACAAAGGGACAGTTGCACTGAAATCAAGGAGGATAATTATTTTATTAATAACTACATGCTGCAACATAGAAAAGTTCACAAACTTATAGGCGTGCAAATAGAATAAGCCCATGGAAAACACACTAAGTCATGTCCGTGCTCTAAAAAGGTGCAGAAAACATTAAACAAACAAGGCACCCATCACTTGTTGCTCATCGATACTTGCCAACACTCAAGAAGTAAAGATTAGATTAATGTTTATCTCTTCAACGGACATTTTTCTAATCCTTACATAAAAAGGATGAGGAAATTCAAATTTAAAAGAAGGATACAAGAGCGAACGATGAAAAATTCAAACATATGAAGAACATAAGGAAGCGAGTGAACAACAAGAGACAACACATAAGAAATATTGGTTTTGTTTGCCCGAGATGGGTCACTTGGTTACATCGGCTTACAATGTTGCTTTTGTGTGTTTAGATCGACGAATGTCCCTCAAATATCTACCATTACGAACAAAAATAACAATTGCTCTGAAGCTAACTTGTATTGGATTTGTGAATAATAACCATTTTATTGAGGTAGACAAAGTAACACTAAAAAATTGAGTTATGTTATATGTATTCTTTGTTGACATGTATTTTTTTTCATTTGTAGGTTTTCTTGCATGACGATCACCCATTACCCCCCGTGGCAGCCACATGGAATGAATGTCACCATGAATGTGCAGCAATTTGGAAGAATTTGTATACTCAACAACTTAAATTGTATAGTGGAAGTGTAGGAAACAGTTACATTGTTCATAGTACGGAGACTATAAACTTAAGCTAGAATTATTTGCTTGTTATGAATTGGTTTTGTAATATTTTAAGTTGGATAAATTATTTAAACTTTGTTGGAAATGCATGTTTTTAGTTGGTATGATTGCTGTTGGAAATACTTGTTTTAAGGTGGCACGTTTTTAACTGGCATTCTTTTCAGTCTGTTGTCAAAATGGCACGATGGTGCATGCCTCGATCGTGCCATATGGCACGATGACATGATCGTGTCACATTGTGTTGATTGTATTATAATTTTGGCACAATAGCACGATTATGATCGTGCCACATGGCACATTGATGAAAAAGCCAAAACAACGTTGCATAAGAACTTTAGCACATCACAACCAACATTTCAAATCCAAAACAACCAACATAGTGCATCAAACAACCAACATAGTACATCAAATAACATAGTACATCAAACAACCAACATACGTACTAAAATAGCACACCACAACCAACATCCTTAAATTTCAACAAGAACATATTAAGACTTCCAAATAACAGACACCAAGAACATGATAGCTCAATCAGTGTTAACTACTGAGCATTCAACATCATCTGGAGTACCTTCATCAGACGAATAGTCATCAAACTCCAATGGATTATCACGGGTGTAACCTGGTAGCCCTTCGAAATCAATGTTTGGCACCTCACAAGTATTGAAAACTTCAACATAGTCACGGTACTTTGGGATCCCATTAGTCTAGAAAAAATGTTGCATGTTGTTCTCCTGCCAATTTGCGAAAAATTGGACCAGTAATGATATAATAATAATTTAAATTAATTCAAAATGACATTTATATAATTATTATGTGTAAATACTAACCCTCCAAATATGATCCCAATATTCTGAACTGATGGAAAACTTGTTAGTGTACTTGTTGAAATTAACACCCGACAATTCTGTAAAACGCTCGTAGTCATGAACGTGGGTGCGCATCATATGAATCTTCATTTTGACTTTAAGGACAGAGAACTCCTTTTGCATAGTTTCAGTTAGTACCCGACTCAACTCAACAAATATGCCATTGAAAATAGCTGGGTGACGGATGTTGGTTTTCATACGACATAGCATGAAACAATTGCCATAGCAGGTTTTTCCTCCATGGAAGTCCA
Source organism: Rehmannia glutinosa (assembly GCA_016081115.2). Taxonomy (NCBI): domain Eukaryota; kingdom Viridiplantae; phylum Streptophyta; class Magnoliopsida; order Lamiales; family Orobanchaceae; genus Rehmannia; species Rehmannia glutinosa. Next base: position 30,936 of record JABTTQ020000638.1, on the reverse strand, counting down.
ACCAACACCATGCCAATTGGACCTAGCAATCTCATTCCTTGTTTTGACCATTTTGTTGTACCAAAAACAGTAACAAATCAGTTTAATTGTATAGTTATAAGTCATCCAATTAGCAACTATGTTAAAATTAGCTTTGTCTTCAAAAACATGTTGCACTATAGGCGGCACCATATCGAAAACATGTCGCACAAAAGGTAGAACCTCCTGCTGAACCCCATTCCGGACCAAATCCGGAACCAACGCCTCGATCTCCCGCCGCACTAAAGGTGGACCAACGCCTCCACCTCCCTCTGAACCAAAGCCGGCACGATGGCCTCCACCTGCTGTTGCACCAAGTCTTCTAATAGAGCTCGATCGGCAGCTAGAAAGGGTGTGAATATGGGCGGAGTGTAGGTCCCAAGGGGTGATGTGTAAGGTTTAGAGGGGGGGTTGAATAAACCTTACCAACTTTTTTGATTTAGTCCTTTTAAAGTATTTTCAGAGTTAACACAAATCAGCTAAGTCCTTTAGGGACAGCTAGGTTGGCTTACACAGCAAAGTTACCCACTCAACAGACTCGACTGAGCTGTTGATAGTATAACTTAGTTGGTTTCAGCTAACACTTAGAATTACAGTTGATTTGGTTTTGTCAACGGAAGACTTTTCACCCTTATGATTTTTAAACACGTTTTACAACACTTGTTTTAGCAATAGTTATTATCAACAGAGTTTAGCAATTTTAACCTAGCAGCAGATATATAATAAATGCAAGAATTAAATGTGTTGTAAAGTAAATAAGACACAAGAAATTTATAGTGGTTCGAGGATGGGGTAAATCCTCTAATCCACTCCACTAACTCCTGGAGGAGTCCACTAAGAAACTTGATCTTTGTTACATAGCAGTCTACAGTCCGAGTCAGCTTCGATCACACAACCTGCTGCTCCTGGGACTCAGCTTCTTCACAAAACAGTTGTCTTGCTACTTCAGCTCCTTCAAACTCTTGGATTTGTTCACACAGCCCTCCAACGAGTTTAAAGCTTCTGGTTCGAACTTGAACTTTACTACTTCTCCTTCAACCTTAGAGAGTAGACCCCTTTATTCTTTAAACAGTTTTCCTCTTCAACTAATGAAGTAATCTTTCCTTCACTGAATGTGTTGGATTGAATTCCTTCGAAATTAGGCTTGAGGATTTCTTTGAAAAGCTTAAGAGAATTTGCAGATTCTTACTTTCTTGTATGCTTGATAGTCTTATAAAACTCGTAACCTTCTCTCACTTTCTTCCTTAGCCTTTTATAATGTAGATTTGAAATTATTCCATTGAAGAGATAGACACAAATTTCAAATCACACTCGTAGGTTGTTGGCTTGTCTTGTCTTGCATCATTAATGTGGATCGTATCATGAATTAAATGCTCTGCAGCCTTTCCCTAATCTCTGCAGGATTTCAGGTACATCTCATTGGTTATGTGCTTTTCGCACTCTTTTAACAAAACAACTTTATTGCTGGCAGCCTGATACATGCCTATTTTTAGCAAAACCTTGAATTATCTTGACAACGGATCTCTTTCAGCTTTCTTCAAGTCTTGTCTGCTGCATACCCCTTTGACATTCGATTCCAATCATTTTGGAATGACTTAGTTGTCAGTCAGCTGACTGAGACAACTTTTCTATTACTTGACTGAGTCTTCACTACACTTCACACAGCTGACACAGAGCTGGGTCTCCTCTTCGATCTTCACTCGAGTCTTGTAATCTTCAACTTATTTGACTTCAACTCAGCATATACAACCCTATCTATTACAAGTTGAATTACATAGAAAATGGGGTGTCAACTTCCTAATCTAAGTTTTACAGGGTATCATCAAAATCTAAACATAAATTTTCATAGCAATTTTCCTCTTTTTGATGATGCCAAAACTTAAATAAATACAACAAAGTAAATAGTGCAGTAACAAAGAATGTATGTGTAGAATATGTCAATTTTATTTGAACATATCATTCTTGTACTTTACAAACGCACATTACAATGCTTTTACAAATTATAACCTATACAATGTATCAGAGCTTTACATGTCTATACAAACGTGTCAGAGCTAATAAATCTTATACAAATGTATCAGAGCCTTTAAAATTTCACAACAGGTATCAGAGCTTTATGATATTACATAATACTTACAATTGTGTATTTACAACCAAGTAAGATACACTGAAGGGGTTCAGCCGTCTTCAATGCCTCGGCTGCTTCCTTCTTCTCTCTTCATCCTCAGCTCTCCTCCTGTCTTCTTCAGCTCTTCTCCTTTTTTCTGTCTTCTTCCTCCCTCTTCTTCTTTTCGTAGGCTCGTTTAGCAGTAGGGTCCTCCCTTCTCTGCCTCTCTTCCCATTCACGATTGAGCCTTTCATTTTCAGCTTATTGCCTCCTCCTAGCCTCTTCATTCTCCCTCTCAACTTCTATATTTGCAAGAGTATCGAACCCAACCTAGTAGTTGATTCTCTTTTTCTGCGGATAAACATATCTAACATCCTTTGGTCTTGGTTGTGATGGAGTACTTCGGACTCTGCCACCACTGCCAAATCTTTCTCTTCCTCGCTGCGACTCAGCTCCTCCTCTAGGAGTGTACCATATGGGTGTTTTGCTAGTCGGCTGACTGCTCGAACTCAGTTGCCTATCAGTTGATTTACATAAGTCGAGTCCTTTTTCCTCATCTCGAACTCCTTTGTTTGGTCTCCCACATCCTCCTCCGACTCAGTTTTGGTGGTTTGAGTTTCCCCCTCAGCTGGCGCACCAACTGAGTCTCGAGCAGTGGGGTCACTCGAAACCTGAGATACGACTGTGTTTCCTCTTGAGTTATCAACCATTTAGGTAGGTGTCTCAACACCTTCTTCAGGGAGTGGCTTGGCTAAGGTGCCCTCTACATCACATTCCTTAGCTTCATCGCCATTCTTCCTAGTGGATTCATCCTCGGGGTGCACTGGAGATGTGGTGTTATCAATTGTTCGCACCATCCCCATGATATCTGGGCTAGGAGTAATCATAATGGAAGAAGATTCTCCTGGGCCCTACGGCAATCTTTGCTCATGCGTCTCTTTGGATTCTTTTAGTGGTTGTTGCAGCTCAGTTTTTCTATTAGATCAGCAAATTCCATTTTTTCGTCGTTGCTCGCATGTACAAAGGCACTTTCAGGCATGCCTTCAAATGGGTAGGGTTGAGGTTCTTTAGCTTCCTCAATTGCCTTAGCCTTTTCTCTTCTCTTCTCCTCGTCCTTCATGTCAAAAAGGATGGACATGCAGAAGTCTGCGTCTAGTGCGGAGCGAACTGGAATGTTCCCTAGGAATTCTGGGTATGCGAATTGATCTCTTGCATAGCTCAGCTTCCAGTTCCTCCATATTTTCAACCTCTCATGTACTTCCGGGTACACAGGAGATAGTATTACCACATCATCATCTTCTTCTTCGACTTGGGCATAAGAGGAGCTCTTTCTTCCTCAACAACTCGGGCATCAGTTTAAGGGGAATCAACAGCCAACTCCTCGGCCTGGTCAGCTATTTGAGTTTCTTTTTCTTCAATTGTTTCTCATACAGTTGTCGCATCTGCAGTCTCCTGGCCTTCATCAACAGTCTTCTCAATTACATCAGTGGTTTCTTCACCACCTTCAACTAGCTTAGACTGCTGCTCTTCTATTTCAGCAGTCTCCTTCACAGTTCCAGTACCAGATTCGGTTGGTACTTCCAAGGCGGATCTCCTTACTAATAGCCTTCTCTTGGTGCAGATAAGAGGAATCTCTTGCTCTTATTATTCTTCTTCTATGGCGGCTAGCTCCACCATCTTTATCTTTTTAGCTGCAGTTGGCTTTTGGGCACAGCTGAGCATTTCTTCCTCGAGACTGGAGAAGGTGCATGGGTATCCTTCTCAGTCTCGGCTCTTTGAGCGGGAGGAGCAGATCTTCCATGGTCAAGGGGGGCGGGCGTGCATGCTTTGCGGTAGCTCTCTTCTTCTTCTTCTTAATAGGCTTTGGAGAAGGAGCTTTGGCAATTACAGCAGTGTCCTCGGTGTTTGATAAATGGTTTTATCATGATTTTGATGATTTTGTTTTTACACCAAAACAATATTTTTAATTGTTGTCCAAATACTCCTAAATGATTTATAATGTTTATACTAAATTCTCGGAGTATTTCTTCAAAGTTATTTTCGATATAAATTGGACAACACTTTTGATGATTTTGTGTTAATGTGTTTTTACACCAAATCAATGCTTTTAAAATGTTGTCCTAATACTCCCGATCAGTCTAAAATGTTTTTACTATTTTTTGGAGTATTTCTTGAAGTTTATTTTCGATATAAAATTGGACAACACTTTTGTTTTGAGGCCAATCGGTCGCCCTATAGGGCATCCCGTACCTGAAAATTGTGAAAAACAGTGAATAAGGTATTTGCTGAAAAAAGGCTGGTTGACCGGTCAACAGGGTGGTAGACAGGTATGGTCGACCGGGGCGTCGACCAGTGGGCGTCGACCGGTGGGCGTCGACCGGGGCATCGACCGATGCCTGGGAGTAATTTCTGAAACAGAACTTCCTGGACTCATTTTTTGGTCTTGATCAACCGGCTAGGCATGGGGTCGACCGGTCGCCCTGTGTAAATGTGTATTCTTATTTTCAAACGTCTATTTGTGCACGACCGGTCGCCCTCAAATTTGACAGCAAATTTTTGACCGTTTGACAGCAGACAACTTTTCCTTATTTTGTGGGATGGATTTCTAACAGCTATTTTCTTCAATTGTCTTGCAATTTTTTATAGATTTTCAATCCCCTAGAGGAGCCTATCAATGATCAATCATCTCCTATAAATAGAGGAAGATTTGAAGCACAACAACATGAGATAACAATACAACACAACAAGAAATACTCAAGCAAACACTTGGTCTTATATTGTCTTTATTCTTGTTGTAATTTGCCTAGCTTATCACTTTCACATTCTTGAGGTCTAGGCTATTCTTGATTACACTTGCACTCAATTGTATAATTCATTATCGAGTTGTAATCTTGAATTTTTGGGTAATCATTCAACACAAGATATCCTTGTTAATGTTCTTGTGGTAAGAACACACTTGGGTGATCTAGGTGTTAGGTGTAAGAAGATTGTGGTAATCTTCTTGTCGAGGTGTTGAAGAATTTGGTATTCTTCAAGGTTGAAGATTGTGGTAATCTTCACAAGGTGCCGTTGGAGATTATGGTAATCTTCAAGAGAGATTGTGGTAATCTCAAAGTGGTGTTGAAGAAGAGTGTAGTGCTCTTCAAGGTGTTGTAAGTTGAATTTGTATTAATTTTAGTAATTAATAAAATTCTTTTTCTTTTTCGAAACCCATCCGGATATACTGGGGTGGTAGAGCACGTAGTCCCTAGGTGGGGTGAAGCTCTATAAATTGACGTGTGTTGTTTACATTCCGCACCTTTATTATTGTCTTGGCTTGTTTTGTTCGAAAAAGAGGGCATAATCGAAAAGATGGAGATAATCTATTCACCCCCCTCTAGATTATCGTAGCCGCTTGGACTTACAAGTGGTATCAAAGCCAAACTCTTTGGCAAGCTTGTTTCACATCGCGAGTGAAGAGGAACGATCGTCGGCTACGAATGAAGCTCACCTTTCTGGCACCTCCACCACCAAGCCACCTCGATTTGATTCCAAAAATTTTATATTTTGGAAAGAAAGAATGGAATGCTATTTACAAGATTGCGGATTCGATATTTGGGATATCATCATCAATGGAGAATCCATTCCGATGAAAGACACACCATACACCTCCAAGGCTCTCAAGGAGCTCAATGATGAAGAAAAAAAAATCATTTCCTTAAATGGTAAAGCTCACAATATTTTGTATTGTTCACTTACTAATTTGGAAAATGATTTCATTGTAGGAACTCGATCGGCTCATGAATTATGGCAAAAATTAGAAGCCATTCATGAAGTATATGCAAATGATAGGAGCAACTCAAAAGCATCTACTTCTCAAAAGGGATACAAGGTCAAATTTAAGGAACAAGCCTTTTACAACTTCCAACTATGAAGTAGTCGAACAATGTCTTATGGGCATCAAAGAAGAAAACGAGGTATGTCTTAAACCCTCTACTTCCTATGATATTGTTATACAAAATGATTATAATGATTTACAAGATGATTTTGATGACCTTCAAAATGAATTCCAAAGTTTACTTGTTAAGTTCAAAAATTTGAAAAAGGAATTCAATGTTTTGAAAAATGATAAGGATAGTTTATTTACTTCCTATGAATCACTATCATGTGCTCACACCACCACACTTAACAAGGTTAGAAACCTTGAAAAAGAAAATAGTACTCTTGTTGAGGATATTAATTATATGAAAATGGATTTATCAAAATCCAACTTGAGTACCGATAAAATGACCAAGATTATTGATATTCATAATCGTGATAAAGGACTTGATCATAAACCTAGTGTTGTTAATTATGTGAAAAGAAATCAAGTCCCTATGCATGTTGGTCATTATGCTCCAAAAATTATTACTTGCTTCTATTGCGGTAAAAAGGGTCATACGGTAAATACTTGTCGGGCTAGAAATAACTCTAATTATTTTTGGAGACCTAAAAGTCTCAAGACTAATCCCAAAGGACCCAAGCACTTGAGGGTACCACAAAACAATGTTATATTAGGTACCCGGCGGAATAAAAATTAAGGAAAATTCATACCGCCTAGAAGACATCAAATGAGCGTCTCATTTGATCAAAGGAGAAGATATCACCACAATGAATTTTCAAGAGAAAGACACTTTCAAAAATGGGAAGGCCACAATGCTTGGAGATGGAGCAATTGGAGAAGCCATCATCTACAAAATGATTTTCAAAGGGGAAGATATCATCAACAACGGGAACGGCACAACCCATGGAAATGGCGTAATTGGTAAACCGTATCTCCCCATTTAAATATGCATTTTATTTAGTTATTATGCATGTCTTTATTTGTGCCTATATTTTCAAAATGAGTTTTCAAAATATTTATTTTTAAAATTAAGGTCTTCAATATATATTTGTGTTTTTAAAAATTCCTTGAAAAGAAGACCTTGTATGATGCTTATATTAAACTCTTGTGTATTTGCTTAGACTTAATTGATTTATCATTTCTCTTGAATTTTTATGGCATGAGCTTACTTGCGATATCTTTTATTGTTTTAGCCTACACTTGTATCATTTTTGTTTTGTGCAAGTCTTGTTTAAAAATTGTGTAGGATTGATATATCGTCACAAATGGCCATCTACGTCATAATATGTCAAGAGTAACATGAACTATCGAGGTACGTTCACTATTGTTATTCATCTCTTAGACTCGATACATGTTGTGCCATATGCCTATGTGCTTATTTTATACAAGTGCCATTAAGAGGATGTTTTGATTTTTTGAAAAGGCATTATTTGACATAGCTTGTTTTATCCAAGATTTGTAAAGGATTATATTTTGTTTTGATAAAACAATTGATCTACTAAGTTATGCATTTTATTGCACTTATAAATGCCATTATTCTTGGATGCTTATGTCAAAGCTCTTGTTCATATGATTCTTGTAAATGAGGTCTCAACTATGTGCTCTCATATTTTCATATTTCAAAAGAGACCTTATATAGCTTTCTACAAGCTTATTTGAACTTACATGTTGTATTATATTCTTGATGATTTTCTTTAAGCATAGTATGTATTACTTGCTATATTGTCTCTATCATTCGATATCACTATGCTCTTGTACAAGATTCCTTGTTGAGATTTTTCAGAAATTTTTGGTATTTTGGAACAAGTTTGATGAACAAGGCAACGTTAGTAGCTCAAAGGTATTGTCAAGAAGAAGGTATCGATTTTGATGATTCATTTGCACCCATAGCAAATTTAGAAGTTATTCGCATTTCACTTGCCCATTCTTGTTTTTAAGAAAATTTTAAGCTTTACCAAATGGATATTAAATCCAATTCTCTAAAATGGTTTTATTCAAATAGAAGTCTATGAAAAACAATCGGGGTTTTGAAAATTCTTAGGCCAAAATGATTTGTATAAAATGCCTTATTATGTTTAAAACAAGCACCCCATATATGGTTTCATAGACTTAGCTATTTTTGCAAAATGATTTTATAAGAGGTAAAGTTAATCTACTCTCTTTGTTTCTTGAAAAAGGGCAAGAATGCTTACTTGTACAAATTTATGATATCATTTATGGTGCTACTAATGAAGTTTTGTACAAGATATTTTCTAAGTTGTTACAAGGTAAATTCAAGATGACCATGATGGAGGAGCTCAATTTCTTCATTGGAATTCAAGTTCAACAATGCCAAGAAGGTGGTTATATTCTACCCTCAAAGTATACAAAAGAAGAAGTAAGGCATTGAAGAAGAAAGAACCAACTCAACCTCTATGACTACCATGTAAAGATTGACAAAGGTTGAGGAAGGCATATTGGTCGACAAACAAAATCGAGGTATGTTTATCTTCGTTTATTACTCTTTTTGACTCGACATTTTCTATACCTTATGTCTATATGCTCGAGTTCAAAAACAATCCCAACGAATCTCATTAAAAGTGTCGTTAAAAGAAATTTTCAAATATTTGAAAGACATTTTTTTTTGACTTGTTGTATCCAAAGTCTTAAAACGTTCTTATTTTCGGGATAACAAGTCCGGTGATAATAATTTTTCAAAATATGGTTCGTCGTAATCGAACTAAACATATTGAGATTCGATATCTTTTTCTAAGGGATTGCATGTTTAACAAAAACTTGAGATGTGTTTAATTCCATCTCTAGGATAACTCGCGGAATTTTTAATCGCTCACCGCCGAGTATTTTACCTCATTTCGAGCTTGATTATGACATAATGTATATTGAATGATGTCTATGTTTGCATTTTGCACGTTTTTAAAACTTAGGGGCGAAAAATCGGATTTTTGGATCAAATTTCGGAATTTCAAAACAGACAAGAATAAATTTGCCGCCAGGTCTCGGGCCGCCCATACCCTGGACCGGTCGCCCTAAGAGAATTTTTGGTTAAAATCAGTTCTGTTTCCATACGTTTGCCATTTTGGTGTTTTTCTTCTCTATTTCGACCCCTTTGATATTTTCACACACAATTCACTTCAAATGTGTTTTGTTGCATAAAATTCATATTTTGGGGATTATCTAGCTCGAATATCATCATCATTGCTCGTCTTCATCGATTAAATGGTAAGAATTCTACTCCCTTATCTCAATTGGGTTGAACCCTTGAGAACTTGGCTTATATGTGTATCTCTTGATACAATTCTTATATATTTGTGTTGAGCATGATGATTGTTGATGGATGATATTTACAAAATTGTTTTTGGTGATGAAAAAACTTGGCTTGATTACATTTACAAGGGCTATATATATCTTTTTCAATCTTTGACGCCCGCCAAGTGTTCGATAAAATGTTTCAATGAAAAATTCATCACCTACATGATTCTCTCGTTTTCAAATGTCTTATATATTTATAGAGATCATGTTTTTTGCAAATCGAATGAGTTTTCATAAGCTTCTACAAGTCGTGTGATCGACTTTTTCCTCCTATTTGGTCTATAAGCTTCAATATTCAAAATAGCTCGATACATCGGTTTAGTTGCGCACTTTGATATGATTATATGATGTTTTTATCGTGCTAACATTCTTTTTGATGATTCCAAAGGGGGAGAAACAGGTTATAAGCTTATTAGCTCATAAAAGCTAAGTTAAGCTAAAATTAGTTGTGCATCATACTTAGTCCAATTGTTGTATTATGGACTTGTATACTTGTCTAACGATGTTTTGTTGACAGGGGGAGCACGATATTTTGTTGATAAGGGGAGCTTATAAGCTCTTGTACTTAAGATCAATATGTAAAAGCCAAGCTTTTAGCTTGTGGTTGATTGCTTTTATATTACTCTTGTTGTGCATATTGATAGGGGGAGCTTTTGCTATATGTGTTTGAATTTCTTTACTCCCATCCTTGTGATTATATTGCGTGGAATATTGTCGCTCACAACGGATAGTTCTTTTTAATCGGTAAAATTATTTTGTTTTCAAAATTGACCTCGTTATAATTATTTTGGTTTGTAATCATCAAAAAGGGGGAGATTGTTTGATAAATGGTTTTATCATGATTTTGATGATTTTGTTTTTACACCAAAACAATATTTTTAATTGTTGTCCAAATACTCCTAAATGATTTATAATGTTTATACTAAATTCTCGGAGTATTTCTTCAAAGTTATTTTCGATATAAATTGGATAACACTTTTGATGATTTTGTGTTAATGTGTTTTTACACCAAAACAATGCTTCTAAAATGTTGTCCTAATACTCCCGATCGGTCTAAAATGTTTTTAATATTTTTCGGAGTATTTCTTGAAGTTTATTTTCGATATAAAATTGGACAACACTTTTGTTTTGAGGCCAACCTACGCCCTATAGGGCATCCCGTGCACTGAAAGTTGTGAAAAACAATGAATAAGCTATTTGTCTTTGAAAAAAGGCTTGTTGACCGGTCAACAGGGGTGGTAGATCGGTATGGTCGACCAGGTCGGCAAGGCGTCGATCGGTGCACGGGAGCAATTTCAAATGAACTTCGGACTCATTTTTGGTCTTGCTCGACCGGCTGGGCATGGGGTCGATCGGTTGAACCCCCCGTCGACCGGTTACCCTGTGTAAATGTGTATTCTTATTTTCAAATGTCTATTTGTGCGCGACCGGTCGCCCTCAAGTTTGACAGCAAATTTCTGACCGTTTGACAGCAGACAACTTTTCCTTATTTTGTGGGATGGATTTCCAACAGCTATTTTCTTCAATTGTCTTGCAATTTTTTACAGATTTTCAATCCCCTAGAGGATCCTATCAATGATCAATCATCTCCTATAAATAGAGGAAGATTTGAAGCACAACAACATGAGAGAACAATACAACACAACAAGAAATACTCAAGCAAACACTTGGTCTTATATTGTCTTTATTCTTGTTGTAATTTGCCTAGCTTATCACTTTCACATTCTTGAGGTCTAGGCTATTCTTGATTACACTTGCACTCAATTGTATAATTCATTATCGAGTTATAATCTTGAATTTTTGGGTAATCATTCAACACAAGATATCCTTGTGAGTGTTCTTGTGATAAGAACACACTTGGGTGATCTAGGTGTTAAGTGTAAGAAGATTGTGGTAATCTTCTTGTCGAGGTGTTGAAGAATTTGGTATTCTTCAAGGTTGAAGATTGTGGTAATCTTCACAAGGTGCTGTTGGAGATTGTGGTAATCTTCAAGAGAGATTGTGGTAATCTCAAAGGTGGTGTTGAAGAAGAGTGTGGTGCTCTTCAAGGTGTTGTAAGTTGAATTTGTATTAATTTTAGTAATTAATAAAATTCTTTTTCTTTTTCGAAACCCATCCCGGATATACTGGGGTGGTAGAGCACGTAGTCCCTAGGTGGGGTGAAGCTCTATAAATCGATGTGTGTTGTTTACATTCCACACCTTTATTATTGTCTTGGCTTGTTTTGTTCGAAAAAGAGGGCATAATCGAAAAGATGGAGATAATCTATTCACCCCCTCTCTAGATTATCATAGCCGCTTGGACTTACACTCAGGGACGGGGTCAGCTAACTCACCTTCGCTGGTGCCAGCCTTTCATGCATGGGCTTGCCTCTGAGCAACAAAAGGGTTCGCCTTGTACATCTTTTTGTTGACATGGAAGGGTTTCCCATGCCTGAGGGGAATGCCCTTCACCTCCATCAAATGGCCAATCACAAGGCCATACCCCAGCGAACCCACAAATAGACAAACATTATTAATGGTCTTGTTTATGATGTTCTGGCAGATTCGGCTGAAGTTGAACTCAGCCTAGTTCATCTTCTTTTCTTCCATTATAGCAGCCATGACAGTCAATTTCGTTTGATACAGTTGATTGAAGCTGCCAAATTTCATGTCCACACACTTGGACACAACATCCACCAACTTATGATAGTCGACCTTAATGAGCGACTTATTGGCTATGTAAATAGCCTTTGCAGTAGACTATGGCTTGGCGATCTCCTATCACGCCACAACCAGGTTGATATCCTTTTCAGTCACTTCCTTCAATCAGACGAAGGAAGGTGGCAATACTTAGCCAAATCTGCAGCAGTAATCCTTATTTCTTTGTTGTGGACCAAAGACTTGATTTCTCCATTGTGAACCTCGGCGTTTAAGTAGAACATGGAGGCTTCTTCAAGGTACGTGTGAGAGAACTCCATAGTGAGAAATCCCTTGAGGCCAGATTTCTCCAGTTTGTCAGCTATCTTCTTAGCGAGGGCTTTATCAAGCCCTTGCTTCACCAATCCATCAAAATCCATGGTCGAACCTGAGTGGATCTTCTCATCCATCTTCACGAATTCGAAACTTGAAGCCATTTCATAAAATTAAGATTGAAAAAATCAAACTTGAACATCGTACGAACTAGGGTTTTTGCTTGGTTGCAGGGAAAAATTGTGCCTTTGCTTGAGAGAGATAAGTGTGTTGTGAGGAGAGAGAAATTTGATTTTTGGGTATATAAGGGATATTAGGGGATGGTTTTTAGAATTTGAAAAGGTTTATCACAATCAACGGTTGAGATTAAAGGCTTGAAACCGCATTAATTTTCCCCGCATTAAATGCAAAGAATATTTATATCCAATCATAGGCAAACGTGTACATGATTTATTATAACACCATAATTACACTGACGTGATGCCCAAAACATTCCCGCTCACAGAAAACGATTGCGCTTTTTCACTTAGATAATAAATAACTCAGCTATCTTCCAAAGGTGACTTAACTTTGCTTCTCTCTTCACAAGATGATCACTCAGCTGTCAGCTAACTCGATACAGCTGACTATCTATCTTGATTATTTCACTTGGCTGAAAAAATGAAACTTTGTTGATTTTCAATTCTCTCTTCTCTGACTCTACTGATTGAGCCTTCTGGGCCTCCTAACTCAGATCAATCAATCCTAGCTCATTTTTAAGTTCTTCAAACCTTGATTCACATAGAGGCTTAGTGAATATGCCAGCTAACTGCTTATCAGTTGATATATATTCCAAAGTGATGTCTGTCTTTTCAACATTATCTCTTATGAAATGATATCTGACATCAATGTGCTTTGGTTCTTGAATACAATACATGATTTTGAGTAATTGCAATAGCACTTGTGTTATCACACATAATTAGAATCTCCTTTTCTTCTATATCATAGTCTCTCAGTTGTTGCCTCATCCATAACACTTGGGCACAACAAATGCCATTTTGCCTATGTACTCTGCTCACCATGGATGTAGCTATTGAATTTTGTTTCTTGCTGAACCAAAAACTAATCTATTTCCAAGCATTTGATAGGCACCTGATGTACTTTTCTTGTCTACTCTACATCCAGCATAGTCTGAGTCTGAGTAGCCAACTAACTTGAATCCTCCATCCTTTGGATACCATAAGCCAACTTCCGGGCATCCCTTCAAATACCTAAGGATTCTCTTGGTTGCAGTCATGTGACTCTCTTTTGGTGGAGAATGAAATCTAGCACATACACCTATAGCAAACGTGATGTCTGGCCTACTTGTTGTCAAATAGAGCAATGATCCAATAAGGTTTATACCTGGTTTGATCTACAGCTTTGCCTTCTGCATCCATATCCATCTTGATTGATGTATTAATGGGAATCTTCACTGATGACTTCTCTCCCATACCAAATTTCTTCATTAAATCTCTGGTATATTTTGTTTGACTTTTGAATGTTCCACCCTTCAATTGCTTGACTTGAAGACCTAGGAAGAAAGTCAGCTCTCCCATTATGCTCATTTCAAGTTTCCCTTGCATAAGGTTTGAAAACTTTTCACACAGCTCTTTATTTGTAGATCCAAATATGATGTCATCCACATAAATTTGATCAAGCAATATACTCTCCCCATCTTGAATTCTGAAGAGTGTTCTATCAACCTAGCTTTTAGTGAATTCATTGTCAATGAGAATCTGAGACAATGTGTCATACCAGGCTACTGGTGCTTGTTTCAATCCATACAAGGCTTTCTTGAGCTTCTAGACTTTGTATCCAATAGTTTTCTACTCAAAACCTGGAGGTTGCTCCACATAGACTTCTTCTTCCAAAAGTCCATTCAAAATTGCACTCTTCACGTCTATTTGATACGCAGTGAAGTTCTTGTGTGCAACATAAGCAAGAAATATTCTAATTGCTTCCAATCTAGCAACAGGATCAAAGGTTTCATCAAAATCTATACCTTCCTCTTGGCAATACCCTTTGGCTACCAATCTTGCTTTGTTTTTTACAATAGATCCTTCATCATTCATCTTGTTTCTAAATACCCGCTTATTACCAATAAATTTTGGTGAGTAGGCCTTTGAACCAATTCCCAAGCTTTGTTTCTTTCAAACTGATTCAACTCTTCCTGCATAGCCTGAATCCAATGTGTGTCATCCAATGCTTGAGACACATCTTTAGGCTCTATCTGGGAGATGAAACAAGTAAACATGGCTTCATGTTGGGATCTGGATCTGGTTCTTACTCCATCTCTAACATTTCCAATGATTAACTCAGGTGATGGTCTCTCAGCCATCTCACATCTGGTTGGAGTAAGTCTGCTGGTTCAGTCGTCTCGCAACTAAGTTGTCTTGAACAACTTCTTCATCATCATTCAGCTGCAGACTTTCTAGCTGTCCCTGAGATTTAGCTATCTCATCTTCATCAGGGTTGAGTGCTCTTACATCTGCTTCAACATAGGGACTCTTATGAATAGTTGGTTGATTCTTCTTTTCAGTTAACTCATCTATGTCTTCTCCATTAACATATGGTTCATCAAAAACCACATTGATAGACTCTTGTGTGACCATAATCCTTTTGTTTAGCACTCTATAAGCTTTACTCTCAATTGAGTATCCCAAAAAGATACCTTTATCAGCTTTAGCATCAAAAGCTTTTAGGTTGTCCTTGCCATTGTTGTGGATGAAGCACTTACATCCAAAGATTTGAAAATATCCAATATTTGGCTTCCTCCCTGTCCAAATTTCATAGGGAGTTTTGGACAATTGCTTGTTTATCATACACCTATTCTGAGTGTAGCAAGCAGTGTTGATGGCTTCAGCCCAAAATCTCTTATGCAATCCAGCTTCAGCTA
Source organism: Rehmannia glutinosa (assembly GCA_016081115.2). Classification (NCBI taxonomy): domain Eukaryota; kingdom Viridiplantae; phylum Streptophyta; class Magnoliopsida; order Lamiales; family Orobanchaceae; genus Rehmannia; species Rehmannia glutinosa. Next base: position 15,772 of record JABTTQ020000638.1, on the reverse strand, counting down.
ATATGGTCCTTGCAGCTTCCTTGAGAGTTGTGTTCCTTCTTTCAGCTACTCCATTCTGCTGTGGAGTTCTTGCAGCTGACAACTCATGAGAAATACCATTTTCAGCACAATACTGAGTTATAATCCCATTGACAAACTCAGTTCCCCTGTCAGACCTTATCTTTATAATGTTTTGACTCTTCTCATTTTGAACTCTTCTCATCAGTTGAGGTAATTTCTGCAAGGTTTCCTTCTTTTTACACATAAAGATTGTCCATGTGTATCTTGAATAATCATCCATCACCACTAAGGTGTATTTCTTTCCACTGATACTAGCTGGTTCAATAGGACCAAATAAATCCATATGCAGTAGATACAATATCCTGGTTGAAGAAAGATTTGGCTTATCCTTGAAAGATGATTTGATTTGTTTTCCCATCTGGCATGCATCACAAATACTATTCTTCTTGTATACTGAGTCAGACAATCCTTCCACAAGATGACTCCTTGCAAGCTTGTGGATTGTCTTGGAGTTTAGGTGACTCAGCTTCTTATGCCACAACCAACTTGATTCGGCTGTACTCTTTGCTAGCAAACATGTGCTTGGTGTAGCAGTTGACCAATCCACTACATACATGTTCTTCTGCCTTGATCCTTGAAGCAAAATTTCATTTGATTCAGCATTCTTGATTTAGCATATACCCATGTTGAATCCAACATTATAGCCTTTATCACAGAGTTGGCTGAAGCTCATCAGGTTGAAGTTGAGGCCTTCATATATGCAACATCTGTGATTTCCAATCCATTTTTCCTTATGGATTATGTGCCTTTGATTTCTCCTGGAGCTGCATTTCCTCCAAATATGACTTTTGCACCTTTGATTTCCTTGAATTGTGACATATTTCTCTTATTTCCTGTCATATGCCTGAACAACCACTATCCATATACCAGGTTCCTTGGCACTCAGTTGTTCCCTAAACCTGCAATCAAGGAAATTAGTTTTTAGGTACCCATACTTGCCTGGGTCCTAAGGGGTTAGTGTTATAAGGTGTTCCAACCAACCTATAGCCAGATGATCCGACTCTATGAGGTTGCCACCTGTCAGTTCCACAATCATAGTGCACATTAGCAAATTGCTTAGGGACTTTAGGATCATACAGCTGTCTCTTTTGTCTGTATGCTTGTGTGACTTTGAGCATTTGCTTTCTTGGGGTAATAGTGATATTTCTGTGCATGTTGGGTGTAGGTCCCAAGGGGTGTAGGTGTAAGGTTTAGAAGGGCGGGGGGTTGAATAAACCTTACCAAATTTTCGATTTAGTCCTTTTAAATATACAGAGTTGATACTACACAGCTGTGTCCTTGATGGACAGTCAATTGACCACTCAAGAGAGTTAATCTCTCAACGGACTCAACGAGCCGTGATGGAGTAACTCACCGTTGGCTCTAAATTAACTCAATTGTGGGTTTTGTTTTTCAGCGGAGACTTAACACCCTTAAGTTTGATTAAGCAAGAGTTTAGTGCTTGGTTTAGTACTTATAAATTATCAAGTGGATAGCAAATTTATCAAGAGATATAATCGATTAAAAGTGCAGAATTAAAGTCTTTGAAATGTAAATGACACAATGAAATTTTTATAGAGGTTCGAAGATGGGGTAATTCTTCTACTCCTCTCTTCTCCAACTCCCGGAGGAATCCACTAGGTAATGATCGATATATAAAAGTGGTAATGATCCGGATACAAGTCTTGATCACACACGGTGAACTTGATCCTTTGGGACTCGATCCGAGACGCCTTGATCACTCACCGGCTTCTCGTGCGACTCGGCTTCTTCACAGGGAAGCTTGCCTTGCTACTACACTCACTTGCTCAATCTCTTTGGATTTGATCACAAAGCCCTCCAAAAGCTTAAGACTTGGTTCAACCTTGAACCTTCCTACAATCCTTCGTGGAATGTAGACCCCTTGATTTTCGAGATTTTCCTCTTCAACCGATTGAAGTTATCTTTCCTTCACAGGTGAGTGTTGGATTGATGTCCTTCGTAGTAGGCTTGAGGATTGAGAATATTTCAGATTTTCTCGATAATTGCTTGAACGTTTTTGGTTCGAGATCTATCTCTTGTGTCACTTTTTTTTTTTTCATTTTAAATTCCTCGGCCTTTTATAGTGATCTTTCAAAAAATTTGCCCGTTGAAGAGATAGGCTTATTTTTGAAATTCACTTGCGATCGTTGGCTTGTCTTGTTGCGATCCTTGGAATTGCCACTTCCTCGTATGAATTGTTCTTTCACCTTTTCGAGCTCGACACGGTGTAGTGCTTCCCATTGTTCATTCCATTTGCACGCTTCGGGACCGAGCACTCCGAGAAAGGTGGTATGGAGATATTACTTGTTTAAGTAATTCTCTTGATTTACTCGTAAACGGATCTTTTACAATTATCTCGACTTGACCGCATTTCCTTGCTTTCCCCAGGTGACTTAGAGTCGACTTCCAATCATTGGATGACTCTTCATCACTTCAACTTGAGACTTAGCTTTTCTTGAGTTGACTTGATCGTGATACTCCACTCACCGCATCTCACCGCTTCTTCATAGAGTTCCCATCTACTCTTCTTTGCCATACTCGGCTATCTCGCAGTGAGTCTTCCCTCTAGTCTTGATTTGTCTTCTTGTATGTTAGGTCGTAGTGACTTAACTCGCCTTGCCAGCTCTAATTTTTACAATGCATTTTACAACAAGAATTGGGGTGCCAACTTTCTATTCTAAGTTTTACATGGCATACATCAAAATCTAAACAATAAATTTCCTAATAATTTCCCCTTTTTGATGATGCCAAAACTTAAATCATTCAAAAATGCAAATAGCACGATACATACGATGGTGTATTGACATAGAATGTATGTGCGTAATCAATCCTTTTATTGATCATAACATTCTTGTTCTTTTACACAATCAATTTACAAGGTGTATCGAGCACATATTTTTCTACAAAAAAATAAATAATTTGTAGCTTTATTACGAAGACTTACATTGTATGTATTTACATAATAAAATACACGAAGGGGTGGACAAAGAACACTTCATCTCCTTCGATGTCTCCTTCTTTCATCTTGTTCAAGATCTTCTTCTCTTCTTCTTCTTTTTTTTTCGTCGTCACCGCCTTCTTTTTCTTTTCATATGCCTTCCTGGCACTTCATCTCTTCTTATTCTTTCCTGTCTTTCCTCCCATAGCCGAGTTTGTCTCTTGTTTTCTTCTTCTATTCTTTTTGCATACTCGGCGTTGGTTTTAGCCACTTGCAAATTTGCTACTTGGTCAAGCCCCAGCCCAAAGAGATCCCTCCTTTCTTTCCCCGGATCTACGTATTCAATATTTTTGGGCGAGGCCTAAGTCCAAACCTCTTCCTCCACCACTACTTTTTCCTCTACCTCCTGGGCGTGTATTGTCTTGGGTCTTCTTCTTTCCAAATGAGTGACCGGCGGAGTGACCAAGCAGAGTGATCACCCGGTAGTCTCATCGCTGTCGCCTTCTTCACATAACGTGAGACCCTTTTCCCAAGACAAGTCCCAAGCTTGAGCCATAGACATTTTTGCAAAGTATCCTTCGGATGCGGCGTCTTAAATTCATCAACTGATCGTGGTTCGTCCCGACATCCGAAATGGCATAAGTGTCTCTTCACTTTGGAATGCCTCCATGTTCTTTCAAGATGTTCATAACCCGGCATCCATTCTTCCTTCCACTTCCTTCATCCCCGCTTCAATTATTTTTCTCTTTTCACCATAGATATAGCAGTGTTGGAGTGGCAGAGTCACGGGAGTTTGTTGATAATGTCACCGTGACAGACCCCGTTGGGGGTTTGTGCAATCATCAAGGTCACATTTGTCGATCCTTCCCCCTCAACAAGCTTTCCTTTCTTTTGTCTCAATACTTCCTCGCCGATTTTCCCTTCGCAATGCTCTCCTTCCTTCTCAACTTCGAGATCCCCTTGCGCGCTTTTTAGGTATTCCTCTTCCCCCTTTTTGGCATCATCAAAAGAGAGAGGGACACTGAAACAGACTTGCAAGCGGGAAGTCGAGCCTGCGATGGTTGAGTTTTGTCTCGAGTCTGCCTGCAGTATGCAAAGACGAAATCGGATCGAGTAGCGTTGGACTCTGCTGAAATCGCTTCATCTCACCATGAGAAGGCTGAATTTTGTATTCATGGTTTCTTCCAAACGCCGTAGATCACTCTTGTTTTGCTCACGCAGCGACTTAATCTCGGCATTGTGAGCTTCATGCATGTGCTCAATATGCTCTCTCGCCGTTTTCGCATCGCATTTTCACTCTCCATACCAAAGACTTGTTGAACAATGTCCTCAAGTATCTAACTTGTTCCACACGCATTGTTTCTTTGTTTGTTGCCACCATTCCCCGATCCGATCATTATGCCTCTTAAATCGCCAGTGAGATTGGCATCTCTGTTGTCCATCCGCATGTCCATGGAGGCCTGATGCCTCTCCATCCGTTCAATCTCGGCCAAATAATGCCTTGAACACTTCGCGGACTTCAACGATTCTTCCGTTGTGATGGCCATACAAAGATCAAAATCATAATCACCGGAACAATGGTGCCGATGGAAAACGGAGCTGGTCTGTGATAGCGTGCGTGCTCGTTCTCTCGACTCTTCATGGAGGTCGGGTACCTCCAGGGAAAAAGGAAAAGATTCGATAAAGGATTCATCACCGCCAATCGGGATCTATTCGATGATGAGCGGTGCGCGTGAAGTTCTTTTAGGAATCGATCTGCCGCTGCACTTGAGGAGCCTCGCGCAGGACTCGTTCAAATTCTGGGTTTTGTTGTGAAGTGGACCCGACTTTGCCGAGCCTCACTGCAACGATTGGTCTCAATTTTCTCCAATTGAGTAGACCGTTGGTCTCGGACGATGATGAGATTTCTCTCATCATCAAAATTAAAGGTTTGACGAGTAGTCTTGGATCGATGCTCGTGCTTGGAACATCCGCAATGAGTCTTTTGGATTTGTCATGGGGGATGACTCGCTTCTTCTTCACCTTCCGATCCCGCAAGGTTAGATCGGGATTATCCCGGGAATCATGAAGTCTCCATCTCTCCGGATGGGTCGATGATAGCAGGAGGGATGTTCTCTACTTACCTTTACCCCGAAGTCTCAACCTCCCATGGGCCTTCATTATCTCCAAGAGTCTCTCTTTCGCAATGAGGCCTTGGTCCTCCCTTTCGACAAAGTGTCGCCTATCTTAGGGTCTTCTATGGTGGCATCCATTGGAGTCTCAACCCCATGGATTGCACTTTCATCGCCTGTGTTAACTCCCGGTGGTTGTTCCTTCCTCGTGTGCCTCGACCGCATCGCCAGCGTCATTAGCCTTCGAGCGGTTGGCACCTCACCGAGACAGTCTCAATCGCCTGAGCTTCGTTGATGGCAACTTGTTGTTCTCTTGTGTTTGTATTTTCTCTACTTCGCCTCCTTGATTCGTTGTGGAGTCATCTGCAGATCCTCCATCCTTGCCGCAGCGGTGGGGAGTTTCCCCCTCACCGGGCGCACCACCGAGTGACTTGGAATGGGGTCACTCGTCTCCAAACTCCCGGTTGTTTCGATTGAATGTTCAGCCATTGGGGCGGTGGTAACACATCTTCAATAGGGGTTGGCTCGACCGAGTCCCCACTATCCCGCCATCGCCAAGTCCCTTATTGCCTTCTTCCGAGTGAGTGGGAAGTGGTGGCAGCAACAACAATGGGCAATTTGTCAACCACTCCCATTGGATCGATTTCACCGTGTGTTACGAGGACTCTCCTGGTCCCTCCATCAATCTTTGCTCGTGAAGGATTCTCGATTCATGCAATGCTTGCTGCATTTGCAACTCTTCTGTGGGCGCGGACATTCTCCTGATCCTCATCACACGCGAGAAGACATCAAGGAGAGGATGTGTGTGTTCTGTGGGTGTGCGAGATAGGGCGGATGCTTTGCCTTCTCACGTGCCTCGCTTCCTCTCTTTGCTTTTCTTTCTCCTTGTCCTTGTAGATCTGCAGGATGTCTCGTGCGCTTGTCTTCATCTAGTCTTTGGGAGCACGATGGTTAGTCCAAGGAAGTTTAACAATTCCTCTTCTTCTTTTATAAACTCAAAGCCGTTGGAACTGTTCCCTTGATTTACTCAACTTCCATTTCCTCCACTCACGCAGACGATTTTGGATGTCCGGGTAAGGTGGAGATAGGATCATCACATCACTATCCGCTCTAGCGCTTTCTTCTTGTGTTTCACCTGCGTGAACTACAAACGTGTCTTCAGTTGCCTCTCGCTGATCGCCTTCAGAGACTTGGCTATTTTTCATCAACTACATCCGAGACTCTACTTCTCCAGCGATCTCCGATATCTGCTCCAAATGAGTGGGCGACTCGGTCGGTTTCTCAAGCTCGGAGTGCTTGATAATTGTCTTCTTCTCCTTGTTTGTACCAGAGGAATTTTTGGTTCGAAATAGTGTCCTCTCGAGTCTTGGGCGCGGGGCGTCTTTGGTGTCTTTTTCGAGGAGCGGGCCGTCTAGGCTTCTCGGTTTTCCTCTTTTTGACGATCGGAGAAGGTATTTGTGAGTCCTTCTCGACCGCCGCCGAGGCAGGAGACACGGGAGACACGGACTCTGCGGGCGGGAGCATGTTTGGCTTTCTTTTTGCAGGGGCGCGATCTTCTTCTTAGCAAACCGCAGGGGCGCTTTCTTCTTGGGTGGAGAGGAAACAATCAGTATCTTCGGGTCACCGATTCCCCCTCACTTGTGTCGCTCTCTTGGCGTAGGCTCTCTTCTCGTGCGCCGAGAGGTTTGCTCAACATCCTCTTGTTAACATGGAATGCCTTCCCATGTCTAAGAGGGACTCCTTTCACCTCCATCACCGGCCAATCACTAGGCCATATCCTAGGGATCCTCCAAATGTGCCATCTTCCTTGAAGGATTTGTTCCCCACGTTCGCGCAGTCCGATGTAGACAAACTCAGCCGTTTATTTTCTTTTCTGCGATGATTGCGGCCATTACAATCAGCTTTGCCTTCGACATTTGGTCAAAAAGTTTGCCAAATTTGATGTCAATACATTTGGCAACTATGTCCAACAAACTTGTGATAATCCTCCTTCAAAGATCTCTTGTTTCTTTGTGTACACTATTTTATCAAAGACAATCGGGCTTGGCTATTTCTTTCCAAGCATCGGCCAGGTTTACATCGGCCGTTAATCTCGATGCTCCTTCACGTAGTGAGCAATGTTCACCAAATCCTTGCGAGAGATAGTCACCGCTTTCCGTGAATGTAGATGACTTTATTCCTTCATCGTGAATCTCGGCATTCACGTAGAATTGTGCGACCTCCTCCACATAGGTCATCGATATTCTAACGCCGAAACGGTTTCACCGGGGCGTTTCCAATTTTCCAAATGATTTTCTTCATTGGGGTATCGCTGGACCCCTGTTTCACCATTCCATCGAAATCCACAAGAGACCCGGTGTGGATTTGCTTTCCTAACTTGGTAAAATCATAGGTTGGTGCCATTTTTCAGATTTTATCAAAGAAAACTCGAGAGATTGATTTGAAGATAGATAGGGTTTCGAGAGAACTTTTGCCTTTGCTTTTGAGAGAAAAAGATGAACAGTTTTGGTAGTGTGAGAGAAACGGACGAAAATGGTTTAAATATGGTTTATGAAAGGGCGTGCGGGTGTTTTTGAAATGTGATCGAAATCAACGGCTTAGATTTTGCACGCCTATTTAGCATTTAATGTCTCGTATTTAATGCGGCAAAGATTTATATCCAATCATAATCTTGGTGTGCGGCTTTATGTCTCAGTACACATCATCATTATCTTTGACGTATTTCTTAAAACATTCCCGCTTAGTCAAAACGATCGCGTTTTTGTCACTTTGCTTATAAGTGACTCACATCCTTTAGCCGATTTAACTCTACTTCTCACGATTCTCTTAGTGACTCAAATATCACCGACTCGGTGTCAGTTTGTCTTTCCGACATACTGGTGATTTCGAAATGATTTACGTGTTCACTCTTTTTTTCACCTCCTTTTCTGTTCCATTTCTTTTCTTTGATTCTTCTAAGTGTCACTTTCAGTTCAATTAACCCCAACTCATGTTTGAGTTCTTCAAATCTTGACTCACATAATGGTTTTGTGAAAATGTCGGCCAATTGTTTATCGGTTGAGATATATTCCAAGATGATGTCCTTCTTTTCAACATGATCTCTTATGAAGTGATATCTCGATATCAATATGCTTTGTTCTTGAGTGCAACACAGATTTTGAGTAATGGCAATTGCACTTGTGTTATCACACATGATTGGAATTTCTTTTTCCTCAACTTCATAGTCTCTCACTTTGTCTCATCCATAGGACTTGGGCACAACAATGCCCAGCCTATGTATTCTGTTCACCAGTAGAGGTGGCTATTGAGTTTTGCTTCTTGCTAAACTAGAAATTAGCCTGTTTCCTAGCATTTGACATTTGCCTGAAGTGCTCTTCCCCGTCCACTCTGCAATCCAAAGATAGTCGAATCTGAATAGCCAATTAGCTTGAATCCACCTTCCTTTGGATACCATAGGCCTACTTCTTGGCTTCCTTTTAAGTATCTCAATATTCTCTTAGTCAGTCATTATATGGCTCTCTTTTGGAGCAGATTGAAATCTTGCACATACACCTACAAAGAAAGGTGATGTCGGCCCTTGCTTGCTGAGATAGAGCAATGATCAATAAGTGCTCTCAGATCTTGTTTGATCTACGAGCTTGCCATCCGCATCCATGTCCATTTTGATGATGTATTCATTGGTATTTTTACTGTAAGACTTCTCCTCCATACCAAACTTCTTCATTAAATCTCTGGTGTATTTTGTTTGACTTATGAAGGTTCCATCCTTCAAATTGTTTCACTTGAAGTCCAAGGAAGAATGTCGGCTCTCCCATCATGCTCATTTCAAATTTACTTTGCATGAGGTTTGAAAACTTTTCACACACTCTTTGTTTGTGGATCCAAAATGATGTCATCCACATATATTTGAACAAGCGATACTCTTTTTGTCTTGAATTACAAAAGTGTTCTATCTACTTTTCCTTTTGTGAATCCATTTTCGGTTAGGAATTGTGACAAAGTATCATACCATGCTCTGGGTGCCTTCAATCCATATAGAGCTTTCTTGAGTTTGTATACCTTATCTCCAAGAGTCTTCTCGCTCAAATCCTGGAGGTTGTTCAACATATACTTCTTCTTCCAATAAACCATTTAGGAATGCACTTTTTACATCCATCGATATACAATGAAATCCTTGTGAGTCGCATAAGCAAGAAACATCCTTATAGCTTCCAATCTTGCTACGGGGCAAATGTTTCATCAAAATATATCCCTTCTTCTTGACAATATCCTTTGGCTACTAGTCTTGCTTTGTTTCTTACCACGATCCTTCCTCGTTCATCTTATTTCGAACACCCATTTGGTGCCAATAACATTTTGATGTATGGGTCTTTGCACTAATTCCCATACTTTATTTCTTTCAAACCGATTCACTCTTCTTGCATAGCTTGAATCCAATGTGTGTCGTCCAATGCTTGTGACACGTCTTTGGGCTCTATTTGCGAGATGAAGCATGTGAACATTTCTTCTTGTTGAGTTCTCGATCTTGTTTTGACACCTTCTCTTATATCTCCAATGACAAGTTCTCGTGGATGATCTCTCAACCATCTTACATCAGTTGGAGTAAGTTAGTCGATTGATCGACTTGCACCGTGTTTCTTTGTGGTCGCTCTCTCGTAATCACATAGCCGCAAATTTTCCAGTTGTTTTTGAGATTCACTATCTCATCTTCTTCTTCGAATTGATAATTCCAAATTTGGCTTGACAAGATAGGGACTCTTCGTATGGTTGGATGATTCAAATTAGCGGTGACTCTTCAATGTCTTCTCCATTTACATTTGGCTCATCGAATACCACAAGAATGGATTCTTCGCAACCATAGTCCTTTTGTTGAGTACTCAGAGGCTTTGCTTTCACCGAGTATCCTAAGAAGATACCTTCATCGACTTTAGCATCAAAAGCCTTTAGATTGTCTTTGCCATTGTTGTGGATGAAGCATTTACATCCAAATATTCTCAAATATGCAACATTTGGTTTTCTTCCATCCGATCTCATAGGAGTCTTTGTCACCGTCCTTTATCATACATCTGTTTTGAGTGTAGCAAGTGTGTTGATTGCTTCACCCAAAATCTTTTTGGTAACCCCTTGACTAACATGGTCCTTGCTTTCTTCTTTGAGGGTTCTGCTTTCTTCTTTCGCAACTCCATTCTCACGTGGAGTCCTTGTTGTGATAGTTCATGACCAATAAAATTTTCAATACAATATCGAGTTATTATTCCATTGACAAACTCGGTTCCTCTATCCGATCTTATTTTGATAATGGTTTGACTCTTTTCGTTTTGAATCCTCTTCATCACCGTGGGTAGTTTTTGTAGAGTTTCTTTCTTCTTACGCATGAATATTGTCCATGTATATCTTGAGTAGTCATCTACTACCACCAAGGTATATTTCTTCCCACTTATGTTGGCCGGATCCACCGGCCAAATAGATCCATATGTAGCAGATGCAATATTCTTGTTGAGGATGGGCATGTCTTTTCTTTGAATGATGACTTGATTTGTTTTCCTTCGACATGCGTCACATATACTCTCCTTCTTGTATCTCGAGTCCGAAGTCCTTCCACAAGATTACTTCTTGCAAGCTTGTTAATCGTTTGAAATTTAGGTGACTCGACTTTTTGTGCCCACGACCAACTTGATTCAAATTGTGCTCTTTTGCTAGTAGACAGGTGATGGGTGTTGCGGTTGACCAATCCACGACATACATATTCTTACATGCGCATCCTTGCAGTACAACTTCATTTGATTCAATATCCTTGATTTGGCATACACCCATGTTGAATCCAACATTGTAACCCTTGTCACAAAGTTGACTGATGCTCAGTAAGTTGAAGTTGAGTCCTTCAACATATGCAACATCTGTGATTTCTAATCCATTCCTCTTGATGGATCCAATGCCTCTTATTTCACTAGGAGCTTCATTTCCTCCAAATATGACTTTTGCTCCTTTGACTTCTTTGAATTTTGACAGATTTTTCTTATTTCCTATCACATGTCCGGAATGTACCACTATCCATGTACCAGGTTCCTTGGCACTCACTGCTCCTTGAACCCGCAATCAAGGAAATTAAGTTTTAGGTACCCATACTTGTCCGGTCCCGAGGGGTTAGAATTGTAAGATGATCCAACCAACCTATAGCCAAATGATTTGACTCTAAGGGGTTGCCATCTATCGATGCCATAATCATAATTAATCCTGGCAAATTGCTTGGGGATTCTAGGTTCATACAAATTGTCTCTTTTGTCTGTATGCCTGCATATGCGTTTTAGCAATTGCCTTTCTTGGGTAATTGTGGTGTCTTTGAGTGTAGTGCCTAGGTTCATATGTGTCTTTGATGAAAGCTCTTATACTTTTGGAATGGCCTTTCTTTGAGTTCTAGGCCTTTGCCATTTGGGCTTATATTCCTTAAGTTTATGTTGATGGTTCACATTATTCCAATCACTTGGCTTGGATATTTTCTACCATTCCCATCATATGTATTTCTCTTATAGATTTTCTGGTGTTAGGAATTTTATTGTTTAGATTTTGATGAATGCCATGCAAAACTTAGAATAGAAAGTTGGCACCCCAATTCTTGCTGTAAAATTATTTGTAACAATTAGAGCTGGCCAAGCTGAGTTAAGTCGGCTACGCCTCAACATGCAAGAAGACAACTGAAGACCTGAAGGAAGACCTAGCTGCGAGACAGCTGAGTATGGCTAAGAAGAGTAGACAGGAACTCTCTTGAAAAGCAAATGAGATGCGGCCAGTGGAGCATCGGTCAAGTCAACTCAAGAAAAGCCAAGTCTCAAGTTGAAGTGACGGAAGAGTCATCCATGATTGGAAGTCGACTCTAAGTCACCGGGAAAGCAAGGAAATGCGGTCAAGTCGAGATAATCAGAAAAGAACCGTTGCAAAATCAAGAGATTTACTTAAACAAGTAATATCTCCATACCACATTTCTTGGAGTGCTCAGTCCCAGGAAGCGTGCAATAGGAATGAACCAATGGGAAGCACTACACCGTGTCGAAACTCAAAAAGGTGAAAGAACAATTCATACGAGAAATGGCAATTCCAAGAATCGCAAGCCAACAATCGCAAAGTGACTTTCAAAAATAAGCCTATCTCTTCAACGGGCAAATTTTTGAAAGTTCACTATAAAAGGCCGAGGAGTTTGTTTGAGAAGAAATGATGACACACAAGTGAGATATACAAGCTTATCCAAAATCGAAACATTCTCAATCCTCAAGCCTACATCTTGAAGTACATCAATCCAACACTTACCTTGAAGGAAAGAGAACTTCAATCAGTTGAAGAGGAAAATACGAAAACAAGGGGTCTACATTCCGGGAAGGATTGTAGAAAGTTCAAGGTTGAACTAAGTCTTAAGCTTTTGGAGGGCTTCGTGATCAAATCCAAAGAGCTTGAGCAAGTGAGTCAGTAGTAGCAAGGCAAACGCCTGTGAAGAAGGCCGAGTCGTCATTTAGAGCCACCGAGTGATCAAGGCGTCTCGGACGAGTCCCAAAGGATCAAGTCGGCTGTTGTGATCAAGACTTTGTATCCGGACTGCTACCACTTTGTAAACCGATCATTACTTAGTGGATTCCTCCAGAGTTGGAGAAGAGAGGAGTAGAAGAATTACCCCATCTTCGAACCTCTATAAAAACTTTATTGTGTCATTTACATTTCAAAGATTTAAATTTCTCGCACTTTTAATCGCTTATATCTGGCCGATAAATTTGCTATCCATTTGATAAAATTATAAGTACTAAATCAAGCTCTAAAATCTTGCTTAATCAAACTTAAGGGTGTTAAGTCTTCCATGATAATAAAACCACAGTTGAGTTAAATTATAGCCAACAAATAGTTACCATCCATCAATGTACAAATTTGAGTCTGTTGAGAGATTAACTCTCTTGAGTGACTAATTTGATTGTCCATCAAGACACACAATTTGTGTAATCAACTCTTGAGATTTAAAAGGACTAAATCGAAAACTTGGTAAGGTTTATTCAACCCCCCTTCTAAACCTTACACTTACACCCCTTGGGACCTACAAGTGGTATCGGAGCGCTTGGTTCATTGAACCCTCCGCACAATTCTTGAACTAGATCTCCAAACTTTTCAAAGTCTGCTTTAGTACTTAAATTTTCAAAACTCTTTTTATCATTAAAAGTCATTATCATGGAAGCAAATTTGACACGCATCCCTATGTTCACTATTGAAGAATTTGATGATTGGAAAATTCGTATGCGAGCTCATCTATCAAATTACATGATGAGATGTGGATAGTGATAGAAGATGGGCCTCTGCAAATATTAAAGGTGAACACAAAATTGTTTAAGAGTTGCAAAAGGAGAAGAAGATCTTGCTCCCGGACGATCCACAATTGAAAAACCAAGAACTGAGTGGACAAATTATGACAAAAAAGATACAATCTGGACAATGTAGCCAAGGACATCCTTTACAAAACCTTGACAAAGCCATGTTCAATAAAGTCAAATCTTGCAAAAAAAGCTAAGAAATGCGGGACAAGTTGACATTGATTTGTGAAGGCTCGTGAGCAAATCAAAGAAAACAAATTATCGGTGGCTGTACAAAGATTTGAAAACTTCAAAATGATCTCGGGAGAAAACCTGGATCAACCGGATGCTCGGTTTCTGAAATCACAAATGAGTCATTCGCACTTGGAAAGGAATACACACGAAGAAATGTGTATGAAAATCCTAAAAAAAGTCTTCCAAAATGAATGGGAAATGAAGGTCATGGCACTTGAGACATTCCATGGATCTATCAAAGACATCCAACCATGAACTATTCTCGGACCTCAAAGCCTACGAGTTTGAGCCGAGAAGAAGAAAGACCCGAGGAAGAGACAGTTGTACCCAAAACAATTTTGCTCTAATTGTTAAAGATGGGAAAAGAGCCGAGGTCAAAGTCATTGACCCAGGAGAAATAGCCCCGATGGTTAAAAGATTCAACAAGTCCTTTAATAAGAACTACAAGAAAGGAAAGGGTGAATCTTCCGGAAGACACTCGACTCCCTCCGGATCAAGGGAAGACAGGCCAACCAAGAGAACATATCATCAAAAAGTTGAGTATCAAAGGGTGACAACTCAAGAATGGAAAGAGTGATCAAAAGGTGAATATCTATGTTGGAATCAGAGACAACCAGGTCACTATGCCATTGATCGCTCATATCCTCGTAGTCAACAAGTACGAGAGATGAAGAAGAAAGAAAGGTCTTGAGAGAAAGAAGACAGAAAAGAAAAGGGCAATGATGGCTGCAGAGACTCGAGACAAACAAAGTCAAGAGAGACACTGATTGAGAGCAAAGAAGCCGACTACTCAAGTGACTACGAAGAAGAAGCCCGATCCGCTTGATGGCCAAAGAACAAGATCAAGAAGATGAGGTACAATCTAACTCAACAAGCTCGGACACTAGTGATAGTGATCGTGACACACACACTTCATCACCTACGATCTTTATGATTCATTAGGCAAAATGATGAAAGATTTTGAACACATTAAATCCTCACACACTATTGAATGAGGAAAAACGGCTTACTCAAAAATCAAAACTCAAAGTGACTAAGGAGCCGAGTACTCTAAGTCAAATAGTCATTGAAAATGAAAGTTTAAAGGTCGAAAATGCTAAATTAGTAGCGAGAAATTGCCGCTTATAGAAAAGAGGGAGAATGACCTCAAGAATGTTATTGCCTCATTCACTAAGGCATCTAAATCATTGGATGATCTTATTATGAGTCAAAGAGAATGTGGAGACAAGACAAAGCTTAGGATTTAATTCCTCTGTGCCATGTCAAACCTCAAGAGTAATTTTGGAAAAAGGATCTTCAAGTCATGAAGAGTCCGAAAAATCCAAAACTCTAAATGTTGCACACACATTCACTCCAAAGCACAATACTAAGCAAACTGGCCTTGGTTACAAAGGAAAAGGAAAACGGCCGCTTGAGAGTCTTTGAAAGGACACCGAGAGGAGATTCAAGTCCTCAAAAACTCCAAACGAAAATACTCAGAAAGAAGAAGCGAGCTATCAAACATCCTTAAAACCCATAAAAGATATACATATGATGGGAATGGTAGAAAATATCCAAGCCAAGATGATTGGAATAATGTGAATCGTCAAAGACTTATGGAATATAAGCCCGGATGGCAAAGGCACAGAACTCAAAGAAAGGCCATTCCAAAAGTATAAGAGCTTTCATCAAGACATATGCACCTAGGCACTACACTCAAAAACGCCACAATTACCCGGCCAGGCAATTGCTAAAACACATATGCGGGCATACGGACAAAAGACACGATTGTATGAACCTAGAATCCCCAAGCAATTTGCCAGGATTAATTATGATTATGGCACGATAGATGGCAACCCCTTAGTCAAATCATTTGGCTATAGGTTGGTTGGATCATCTTACAACTCTAACCCCTCGGGACCCGGCAAGTATGGGTACCTAAAACTTAATTTCCTTGATTGCGGGTTCAAGAACAGTGAGTGCCAAGGAACCTGGTACATGGATAGTGGTCGCATTCCGGACATATGACAGAAATAAGAGAAATCTGTCAAAATTCAAGGAAGTCAAAGGAGCAAAAGTCATATTTGGAGGAAATGAAGCTCCTGGTG
>JABTTQ020000637.1:0-130834 GCA_016081115.2 Rehmannia glutinosa | reverse complement strand
CTGTTCAATTTCTGCTTTCAGTCTTCTGACTTCTGTGTCAACCAATTTCTCTCGTCTCAGGGCTGTGATAAAACGGCTTAAGTACTTCTTCTGCCATTAAGAATTCAGTTGGCGAATCCATATAGCCCTCAAAAATGAATGAAAAAGGTCATTTGAAGGAGTTAGACATACCTTCATAATTCCTCCTCGGAAGTCTTATGCGCATCATACACATTAATTTCCTCAGGTAGCTCATAACTCTCAGAAAAGTGACCCAAGCTAGATTGCCCTACTCTTGGAACAAAATCTATAAGTTTCATAGAAGTGTGCTGATGCTTCATCAGGAATGACAACTGATCCTGTTTAAATAAATGTCTAAATGACAAGTCCCCAGGTGCCAAAATTTACACTATTATACTCATGTAGTAATTTTTACCTTTAATTGCTGGATTTGCTGCTGCAATGCAATGACACCCCTGAAGCATCTTCATTTATTTTAGCCTAAAGAGACCATAGCAATTAATCAAAGAAAGATAGCAAAGTTTCAATTAGTAAGGAAAACAAGTTAATAAAAATTTATACATTATTCTGAATAAGCTTCATACGTTGTGCAAACTTCAAAGTGCTTAAAGTCTCATTTGCAGAGCTGCAAAACAAAATTAAAAATCTAAAATTCAAATTTTGTTCAGAATATTCACTTGCAATTATTGCTTCAAGATTATCTTAAATTTACCAAATAGATGGGCTGACATTTTGCTATAATGGTTGTTTTGGAATTTCCACCAAGAGAATCCTGTACCCAAAGGTGTATGTAACTATAAAAAAATCATATCTGACTCAATGAATAGAAATTGTTGAGCTCTACTTAAAAGTTTTTGCAAAGTCCTTTTGCAATAGAATTTATTTCTCTGACCTGGAGAAGAAATGTCAGCCTAGAGTCTCTATAAGGTACATGTCGATGTTTCCCTTGTGCTAAATCCACCAGAGACATTATCACCAATCTAAACACACAAATAACCGAAAATGAGTCCACTGCAATGGGGACGAAATTAGGAAGGAAAAAAAATAAGAATTCAGTGAACTATAGTGTCTTTAGGATGTATTAATACATATATAGATGCAAAGAAGTTCAGTTCTATAGTTAGCTAACCAAAAGGTATCCAAACCGTAATAAATAATGAGCCATTTTCTCATGTTTGCTTGGTTCTTCAAGCTTCAGTAATATAAATCTCTTAGTGCAGGTCACGCGTCCGATCAGCCATGGTGCTTATCAAGGAGACAAAGGGTTTTATTTTTATTTGTATCATTATATAGTGTAGCAAAGATTTTGTTCCACTAGAACAATAAAGCTTTAACTATTCAAGATTTTCTATTAGATGATAGAAACTCGAACGCACATCACAATTTTAGCAACTTGCCATGCCCCAATGTGAATTTGCTTATACTCTCGACAATAGCATGATAAACTAACCAAAGTGAATCTGAAAGTCATTAACATGCAATACACCTCAAGAAAAGATGTGAATGGTAATGATTGTAAATGATGCTACGGAAAACCTAGAGTGGATAATCAATGAAAATCTAAACTTGTTTGAGATAAGAAACTATTACCCAAGAGTTGATAGAGACTTGTTAATATTTGCAGCTTCTTTCAAACGATCTCCTTCTGCTCCTGAGCTCTTCTGCCTTTTAAAGTTAAGATGTTATTCCAATGTTTTATCTACCAAATTGAGATTATTGTCCATAAGACTAGTTGTTACCTCTCAGAACCAGCTAGGTCTACTAAATTCAATCTTCCAAACCTAAGGTGGGCCATGGATCTTTCTCCCAACGACTTTCAACGACGCAGGTGAAGACACTATGGGAACGGCTGCTCTCACTGTTCATATGAGTTGCAGCTATCTTCCTATTTGCAGCCCCCTATCCAAGATATTGTCAGACCAAGCAAGTCTCCATGGAAAAAAATGTTTCACATTAAAGATATTTAACTTTATGAATCACCTGCTGCAAAAGTCGGAGCACATCATTAACTGTTCTGACACTGTGCTCAGTAAGGTTCTCAACATATACCCCTTTCTTCATGTCTTCTCTGAGCTATACTTATCAAAAGAACAAAGAAATTTATTTGTTTTAAGAAGGGAATAAAAAAGAAATTTCAGTTGATTCTCTAGCGTCGATCTGCATAGTAGGTTCATTTACATCAAAGAAAATTTTTAGTTACCTGTAGATTAGTGGACGAAGGTTCAAGAAGGTCTGTTATTTGCTCATTGTATATCTCTAGGAAAGAACATTTGCAGCTATATGTCAATTTCTCATGCTTCCTGCTCTCTTCTTCCTTAAAGATAGATAAAGAATCAATTGTTAATGTACAGGAAAAGATTTAATTTACCTAACAAGAAATTTACAGCCAACCTTTGTGATCCTTGTGAATAAATACTCAAAAATGCGTGGAGTAATACCACAGTCATCACAGAGCTTTCCATCCATCTTATCAATTTCACCCATCATAGTGTATGTCTTTTCCACTACCTGTCTGCAATAAGTATTCCAAGATTTTATAATGGTTTCAAACAACCAGTTATATATATTCTAATAGCAAAGTGCCTCGATTAACACCTACCTGTCCATAAGCAAACATGCAGCTATTATACCCAGACATGCAATTATCGACCATTGGTAATCCAGCAACTCTGGAAAGTTTTTCTACAAAAGTTCAAGAGATTTGGCCAAAATTCAAATCCACACAAGATCAGTGGCCTACGCTACTGTAAACGTGAATGTCGATGGTTTGAGATAACATGTCCAAGCATACACGAATAAAGCAAATTCGGACATAAGATTTTCCCATTTATTGTATTCATTTTACAATAGTAAGACCTATTTTGTAATACACTTACATTTCAAGCTACTAATTACACATTTCTGCATGAAACAAACATTATAACCAAAGTAGTTAACAAACGAGCACCTGCGATATACTTTCACAAGCTATATGATCAAATGTGAATCTGGTTTCAGGGTGGCCTAACCAAACTACTGTATGTGCACTCTCTTGTCTCAAGCATCTGCCATTTCCTTGGGAGATCATTTCAGTATTATTCAATGGTCTTATCGAATCAAAACCTACAAAGAGAAAACAAAGATATAAATAATGAAACGAAAACCATGGTTCATGATTCATCACTACAAATAACAATAATCGACTCAGTTTACTGAATCAATTAATAATTTTAGGTAAACTAGCGAAATCAACCTGCATTGTGTCTTTCCAAAAGACGGATCATCATCAAGCTCAAAATGTGGAATATCAGCTGACAATTGTTGAGGAATCGCCACAGAAAACCTTCTAGAGACCCTGGGGAAAATGCCTCCTCTTCCTCCACCATTAACAAACTGAGACGCAACCTCGTGAGAGTAGATCCAGATGCAGCACTGGCATTGGAAACTCTAGAACCACTTCGAATTGGTGTACTCTGAGCTGAATTGGGTTCCAAAGAATTAGCTGGTTTACCTCTACCATAAACCTTAGGAGTTTTAGAAGGAAGAGCTAAGCTGACTTTCTGTAATTCCGTCGGATTTGCTAGCAGAAGCTTTAAATGACTCGGGTTTTCTTTGGAATCGTCCTGAAACTGTTGCAGCGGGGTTTTGATTGGCATTGAGACGGGTCGGTTATGGAAATGAGCGGAGCTCTTGATGGAACCGATGGGATTTGATTGCACGAACTTTCAAATTCGTTTCATTTGCCAGTGACTGTGGTGTCCTTCGATGACCCGGCCGAGTGAAAGTACTGTCTTTGGACATAATTAGAGCTTTGATGTGAGAGTAACAAAGGAGGTGGAATTTAATGGAAGATTGAGAATGGGAGTTTGGACGAAGTTGATGATGATGATTAACCTAGAGTTGAAGTTGAGGTTTTGAAGATTCCTTTGGGATATGGGGAATGGGAAAGTGATACGGGAGAAAAGGCTGAGCCTGAAAGCTGAAACTCCATTGAAGGGGAGAAAGGATTCGATATAAAACAAGCCCGCTTGAAATTCAAATTTCAATTGAGGGTGTGAATGGAAATGAACTGTTTTGGTTGTTTACTGGATTTTGTATATTTTCCATTTGACCACAGATCCTCTATTCGTTGTACCTTTTCTTTTCTTTAAACAAATTCAAGAAAAAATCACAAAATAGATTTAGATAATGTCCTACTCTAAAATTTCAAAGACCTGTTCATTCTGATAATTAATTGCAGAGTTATCATTCTTACCTTCTAATTTATTGATATAGATATCGTATTTTTTATGAGAATACTTCTAAAACTCAATAAAAAATACTTAAGGAAAAGGAAGTGATTTATAACATATTCCATTTTGACAAAAAAAAAAAAAACATTTTGAAATCTTCTTTATTAAACTAGCGTTTATTATATTATGAGGCTTTGTAACATGTGCATTTTCCTAGGGGTATCAATCTTTGACCCAACACGAATCCGACCTGAATTTACTGAGAGAAACACGAATCGGACCCAAACACTAATACGAATCTGACACGAAATTACCAATTTATTTAAAACGTAGTTATTTTATCTTTTACTTAATCTTTGATCTATTTTAAGCATAACCCAAAATCGGCGCAAAACACAAACCCAACCCAATAGACTCAAATTGACACCCCTACATTTTCTAATAGTTATATGAGTTATATCTCCTGAATTGTAATAAATTTATAATAGCATCAGATATTAATACATGATAAACATTATTTAATATTTTTTTTATTGATGAAGTAAAAAATAAAAAAAATCATACTTATGAATCATAGAAAAAAAATTCATTTAAAACTATGTATTGTGTTCGATTTTCGAAAATTAATTTTTCATAAAATCGCACAAAGTACAACTTGTCCGCACATTTCGTTTTAGTCATGTTTAGATTCTTAAAAGTGTGAAAATTGGTGTCATACATTTTTTTCAAGGTTGTAGTAGTTAATTCGGAATAAAAATGATTTTTGTAAGTTATTCGTATGCGTAAATTGGAGGCAGATATTTTTGCAAAGTTGGTCGTGCAATAAATTGAAAATTAATACATGTATATGAGAACTACGTACAATAATATTATTTATTCACGTTGTTAAGTCAATTTTTAAATCTTTTAAAATTTTATTGTGAGGAATTGTATTGCATTATTTGGATTTTCTAATTATTTTTCTCTATTCAAGTTCTCATATTTGGTATATTTCATACTGTGCGATGCACGGACATTAATTTTATAAAATATTTTTTAGTGATTTGCAAAAAGTTTAAAATTTTAATATATAAATAAAACATAAAAATAGCTAATTTCATTATAAATCATCCGATTAAATTATAGAAAAATAAATTATTACAAACTATGAAAAAACCTCTTTAAATACAAAAATTTAGTTGATAACAAGTTTTATGAATGTAAATTGTATCTATTTATAGAGCATGTTTATCTATAAGAAAGTAAACGTTTGAAAAAAGTCTTAATTGCCCAAAGTTTTTAAGTATTTAAAACATTGTATTTTTAGTACAATTAATAATAAAATTATTTCGAATCTTAGAGAGTTGGACAATTATCATAATTATTAAAGGGATCAAACAAAAAACATGTTTTATATTAAACAACATAATTTTAGGGAAAATAGAATATTTTCAAAAAAAATATTATATTTATATATATACACATATATCACAGAAATATCAAGTAAAAAGAATTATATCTAATGGTCACTGTACAACTTTGAAGGTTGAATATCAAAATAAGTTGACAAATATAAAAAATAATTTCTATTTACATGAAAAGTATGTTAATATAAAAAATAATTTTCTATATATAAAAAACTATTTTATGAATATAATTTCATGTTAAATAAAAAATTATTTTTTCTTACATATGTATATATATTTAATGCTATATATGGATATATGTTATATATAATATTTGGATACATAATTTGACATATTTTCTTCACTTAAAATAAGTATTTTTTAATTAAATTTAATCAACTTAAATATAATTCTATATAATTATGAAGATATGAGTTATGCCCATATAACAACATATATATATCATAAATAGCCAAAATATATTAATGCACAAATTAATGTCTAATATCACAAATGCATAATTTTAAAAGCCCATTACAAAATAATGATAAATATATCTTATATTTTTTTATTTGTTATGTTTAATTTTTATTTTATATATGCAATATTGGTGTCAAATTTAAGATCATAAAAAGATGATTAATTAGACATATTATACGTATAATGGTTAAAAAATAAAAAAGTTATTAAGTTTTGAAAAAAAAATAAGAAAAAGAACAAATCTAATACTAATGCATTACACACACAGATTTGAAAAGTTAATTTTATATAATTATATTTTTTCTATATAATTTTAAAAAAGTAATTTAAAAGGAACGTTGACTATAAAAAACAATCAGATTCCAAACATTTATTATTTCTCATTTTTTAATATTTTATTACTTTTTTTTGGAATGTAATTTAGACGGTAAAATATTCAAGTTACTATTATAAGAATATTCTTTATATATATATAGGGGGAGGTTTATATGAGACTCATGCCTTATGTAAGTACGTAGGACCAAATCTGAACCATAGATCAACAAATTTCAATTGCTAATATTAAATATGCATAAAAAAATATAAAAAGCCTAATTAAATAGATATAGGGGTATATTAGTCCAAAGCAAACAATCAAATCCCATGAAAATACGAGCAGTTACCAACAATATATCTTACCATTCAAAACATAATCAAAATCACGAATAAATTATGTCAATTAAAGTCTTCTTCTTCACCAAGACATTTGATACCTCTGTAAATCGTTAAATTAAAATCTGAAAAAAAAAAAAAAAAAAAGGTCTGCTACCTCTATAAATCGTTCATTTGCTTAGGTATATATAAAGTGTTGCTTAATTGTTATAATAAAGGTGCTTATGAACATGAACAATGTTGCTTATTTATTGATTCTAATTTTGCATTCTTACAGTAAAATTGTCTGCTGAAGAAACTATCATTTTATGCAAAAAAAAAATTGCTTACGTAATAGAATCATATTGCTTGTCCATCGAGTATATGTTTCATATGCACGACAAAATGTCAAATGGTGTCTCTTAGCGTATACGAAGAAATAATGTGCTAACTATCTACATATGTTTTGCTTATCTATTAAATATATGTTGCATATTCACTGTCAATTAAATTCATTTCATGAGTTTCGCATTTTTAAGACCAATATTTGCTTAGGTATCTATAAAGTGTTGCTTAACTGTTCTTATAAAGTTGCTTATGAACATGAATATTGTTGTTTATTTATTGACTCTATGTTCCATGATTGACACAATAGATGTTTAAAATATACCCTGATATATTTTAGTAATAATACATTGGAAATGGAGGATTAATAATATGCCTGAGCAGCAGACGGAGTGTACAATCAATTTATGAAGCCAACGGGAATTTAAATTTCGGACACCAAAAAATCATCATAAACTGTGTCAAAGCAAATACTGGCCATCAAAAATTTATCGATTTGTATAGATAACATTGCATATGTTATACCATAATATTGCTTATATAGCATTTACATCCTGCTTAACAACTCTAAAAATTAAACCAAACCCGACCCACAGTTTAAAAATCCAAAACAACATATATTGTTCAACCATTTGTTCAAAATAAAAAAACAACAACATCGTTTTGCTATAATCCTACGTTGTTCCAGCAAACTTCTTCGCCTCTCATAGATTCAATTCCCTATGCTCATTCACATCATCCAAACAAATCGCAACGGCATATTTCCTGCACATCATCAATATTTGCGCCTCATTATTTTCTCCAGCCCACCCTCCCAATTTCGATACCTCATCACATACGTCTCCATGTGACGCATAGTGAAAATGGTTGTTTCTTGGACTTTGCAAATTTGTGCATCCTTGTTACCTCTTTCGATGCATTTTCAAGCGGCATAATTATATCAACATTATACTGCCAAGACATGACAAACTTTTACGGGACTGCGGATGTATACTCTGGTAAAAATGTTGACAAAAATATTAAATACATAACAAAATCAATAAATGTATAAGCATATAATTATATAAACTAATCAATCTACACAAAGCCACGACAAAAACATCTAAAAATAACCCATTTATGCTATGAAAGCATCATTTTATATCAACACAAGCAGAATTTTGGTCTTAATAAGAAATATATTTGTACCAAGTATTTGTTGTCTTTACAAGCAATATTTACTACACACATAAGCAAGTTGTACTAGCAGCATAAGCAACTCATATACATTTATCCATACTATCATCTAACAACAAATCACAGTTACAACAAAATAAGCAACATTTTTCTCCCTACGTAAGCAAGATCTTTACGCTTAATAAGCAAACATTTGACAAAAAACAAATGAATCTACTGCAACGCACAAAAAATATTTTTTGTCTATGATAAGAATAAAAACAAACAAAACATAAGCTAAATATAAAACATACATAAGTAGAAAACAAAACCTACATAAGCATAATTAGCAATAAAAATAAGCAGAGCAAAAACCCTATTTAAACCCACAATGAGCCTAACTATGCGGTTGAATAACATAAATAAGCGAGATTCTAAACTCAATAAGCATTTGTACATATTTGACACAAAAACAGAGCAATTTAAACATTATTTCCCTAATTTTTCATCGTGTTACATCAAAAACTAAAAACAAAAAATAGCAGGAACTTACCCAAACTCAAAACTAAAATCAAGAACATATCAACATCCTAAAAATGCAACAATACCCCCAAAAAACCAACAAAAATAAAGTAAAAAATAGAAAACCACAATTATTCTAGGGTTCTAGGTTTTTCAAAACTGCAACAATAAATAAAAAACTATAAAAAAAAATCAGAAATACAGACATTATCATATGTTTGTGCAAAGGATATGTTTAGAGAATGAATTTATAACCCATAAATTCTTGAAATATTTTCCGAAAGATGAATAAAAAAAAACCTTGTTCCAACTACAATGTGGCCATCGACTCGGAGAAGAAGGTGAGGCCGTTCAGACGACTAGGAGATGGTGCCGCTTCGAATAATTGTCGTCGAGTTCTTTGCTGCGCCGAAGAACAACCGTGAGGTGAAGAAATCTTTCGCAAAGGGAGATGTGAAGAAATCTTTAACAAAGAGAGATTGAGAGTTTCGACCGAGTGAGATTTTCGTCCGAGAGAGTTTGACTTGTTTCAGTTTTCGTAGACTCAAAACTGATTAATTAACCATTAAAAAAGGACAAAACTGATTAATCTAGACCGTTTAAAAAATAACTCAACGCTCCAGATTTGGTCTCACATACTAACATAACTTATGTGGGCTCACTAGATCTGAATCCTATATATATATATATATATATATAGAGAGAGAGAGAGAGAGAAGAGAGAGAGAGAGAGAGAGAGAGAGAGAGAGAGAGAGAGAGAGAGAGAGAGATTATTGGGAAAGTTGATGTTATCCACTTGAGTAGCTACCCAAGTATTATAGTATTCATAATGAAAGTTAATTGAGAAATATAAACCTGTATAATAAGAAAAATGCCTAAGATTTATGCCATAAATATAGCAACAAGAGGGCAAAATCATAGATGAAATTTTCACATGTCGCTAGTGATAAAGACAAGCATCTCGCCAGCTTAGTGGTTATTGGATATTCTTTCAATTTGGAAAAAGGAAATTTGCTAGAAAATAGTGACAGATAGAACATTGAAAACAGACAGATGATTTTTGAGAATGAGATTGGATATGAAATGAAATCTGGT
Organism: Rehmannia glutinosa; assembly: GCA_016081115.2. NCBI lineage: Eukaryota > Viridiplantae > Streptophyta > Magnoliopsida > Lamiales > Orobanchaceae > Rehmannia > Rehmannia glutinosa. The sequence continues at coordinate 121,011 of JABTTQ020000637.1, read as the reverse complement.
GATGAAAATTGATTTGATATGTAAATAACAAAAACGTTCTAAAAAGCGTTAGGCGCTAGTTAGACAGCAGATTAGGGCCTACGCCTGGGCAGGGTTACACGAAGTATAGATAGAATTAGGCGGAATCCAATCAGAAGATAAACTTAGGCGACCAAAGGAAGCCAAGTGTCTAGGTGAGGATTTTTATAATAGTGGTCAATAATAAACTAATGACTGAATATGACTGTTAGTTGAAAATATTTGAGTGGGTGAATAGTGAAATTTGTGAGAAGATGCATAGTAATAATTAGTTATTTGATATTTATTTTTAAAAGTGAGTATATGCGATTAATGGAAGAAAAAGTGAAATTGGGTGAATAGTGTGTTTTTTTGAAAATTTTCATAGGCAATCACATGTTTGGGGTAAAATATAGCGGAACAAAAATAGTTTTATTTTTTATATAGTTTCAACAGAGCATATTTGACATTATAAAATTTTGGGAGGGTTTTTATATAGGGCGGCGCTATTTGCACCCCAATATTTAATTAATACACTACATTTCTACATATACCCCATCCCTATTTTACAAACTCATCTAATTACTAAATATACCACACCTATATTTCCAATTTTACCTTCCAAACTCAAAAACCATAACTTAAAAAATCAGCTTTTTCCGGGAAAAAGAGAGAAACTATTGCTAGCATTTTTGGAAAAAAAAAACAGCTTTTTTCGGGAAAAAAGCTGGAAAAAATAAGCTTTTTTCGAAAAAAAAAAAGCTGGAAAAAATAAGCTTTTAAGGAAAAAACTATTTCGAGTTTTTGGAAAAAAACAGCTTTTCTCGGAAAAAAGCTGGAAAAATCAGCTTTTTTGGGAAAAAGAGAAACGTTTTTTTGGGAAAAAAGGCTGTTTCCGGCGTTTTTTGGAAAAAAACGACTTTTTCTCGGAAAAAAAAAGCCGGAAAAATCGATTTGTTTTGGGAGAAAAGAGAAACAACTTTTTTGGGAAAAAAGTCATTTATTTCAAAGCATTTTTGAAAAAAACAGCTTTTTTGGGAAAAATCAGCTTATCTCGAAAAAAAGCGAGGAAAAATCAGCTTTTTGGGAAAAAAGAAACGATTTTTTGGGAAAAAAACTATTTCAGCGTTTAAGGGGGTGTATTTACACTTTGTTTTATTTTATTAAGGGTATCATAGTCTTTTTAACTTATGGCATTTTTGTAAATATTGGGAGTGGAGTGTATTAATCAAATCTTGGGGGCAAATAGCGCCACCCTTTATATATTGTGTAATTTGTGAAAACGTAAAAGCGAATTTGATTACTATTGTGTTGCTTTTCATTTATTCAAAATTCGATTTTCTTGGTAGATATTCTTAGAATAGTTGATGATAGATGATTCATTGAGAATGTTATAATTTGCTTTTGTAAGTTGTAATAGTTGGAATGTGATTTTTGTAATCTTATATGAATAGTCAAAAGACATTTTGCCACCTTATAATTTAAACAATACTACATGAGGTATTTTTGAATTTTTGATTAATTTTTAAATCAATTGTTGACGAACTTTTTTTGGAGAAGAAAAATATATATTAAAGCGGCCAAAATCGTCCAACAACGATTGACAAAGGGGTTACGGGGTATGTCCCATAAGAGTTCATCATAGACATGTTTTTTAGCATACGACGCAAGATAATGAGCAAACAAATTTTGAGAACGTCTAAACCAAAAAATACTACGAAAAACAAGAGAAGACTTAAGCCTAAGGATGTCCTCCAAAATCACACAGCAATTCGAAGGTCCACTAGCTTCCCCATTAGCCACTAGGATGACCGTGGCAGCATCTCCAAAAACGCACAGATCATCGACATGGAGTTGGTTCGCATATTTCAAAGCATCGCGAAGGGCGAGGAATTATGCAATCTCCGGGTCTGAGTAACCAGCAAAGTTTCGAGAGAAGCCCGATAAGAAGTGGCCGAAGTCGTCAACCAAAGCCACCCCAATACCAACACAGTTACTCTGCACCAAAACAACACCATCAAAGCATAATTTGAACCCATTGGTGGTAGGGACACTCGGGTAGAGAATGGACAGCGAAGGGGAAGGGATTTCTGGTTGGCCAGCGGAGCGGTGAAAATCTTGGAGGATCGTAGATGCAGCTAACACCACCGAGTGAGGTTCAGTTTTAGTGCGATCGAATTTGCATTTATTTCGATGATACCAAATAATATTGCAAAGTACCACAATAAAATTTTGAATTTCCGTGGATGTATTTAGAATAATTTCCTGGAACCAATGTGGAAAGGAGAGCTGTGCAAACTGATCTATTACCTCAAGAAGTCCAGCAAGACGCCACACATCTGTCGCAAAGGGGCATTTGAAAAAGGTGTGAATGGCCGTGCAAACCGAGAAAGAGCAAAAAGGGCACGCTTCTGAGGAGTTAACATGGTGAAGAGCAAGGAAGTCAGGTGTAGGGAGAGCCGCTGATACGCATCGCCAAGCAAAAAAATTGAAATGATGGAAGGGCAAAACCAACAGCGGTGTGAATTTCATAATTAATGGCAAGTTGCTATACAGACTTAACTGTAAACTTGCCATTTTTTGTAGGGTGCCAACACCATATGTCTTGCAAATTGCTTGAACCCACAACAAGAGAAAGAATTAGAGCCGCTTCTTCGGAGTTAAAAAGCTAACGGATCAGGGGTTCTTTCTAACACGAGCGAGTCGAATCGATAAGTGTGGAGACAGTCAAGTTTGCATCCACATTATTACTCGTGCTGCGCACAAAAAAATCCGACATACGAGAAAGCCAAGGGTCTCCAAAAATTTTAGTATTAGCACCACTTCGAATCAATTTCCTAGTTCCCAGAAGTAGAAGTGGTCGAGACTCAAGAATGTTGCGTCAACTCCATGACGGTCTTGATCCAAGTTGGGCATCGAAAAAATTCCTAGACGGGAAATATTTTGCACGAAGGATCCAAGTTAACAAGGAAGACGAATGCGAGATAATTTTCCAAGCCTGCTTAGCAAGAAGAGCCAAATTAAAAGCTCGAAGGTGTCGGTATCCAAGGCCACCGAGAGCTTTATCAGATGCAATTTTTCTCCATGATTTTCACCCAATGCAATTTCTTTCCATCCTCCAATCCGCTCCAAAATAATTAGCTGCCATAACTTTGAATATTATCGATGATTCCGTCCTGAGGAGTCTAAAACAAGACATAGCATATGTCGAATCGATTACCACAGATTTATAAGAACATCACGCCCGCTTGAGATATTATTTTTTCTTTCCACCCTTGAATACGTTTCCACACTCTATCTTGAATGGATAAAAATACTTCTTTCTTATTTTTTTCCAATAACTGAAGACAACCCGAGATATTTGCCATGCGAATTTACGATAGGAATGCCAAGGATACGAGAGATTATCGAGCGGTGTTCGGTTTGTGTTGGGGCCGAAAAAGATACCGGACTTTTCATAATTGACTTGCGACCCAGTCGTGCGAAAGAGATCTATCGCGAATTTGAGGTATTCTGCCTCTTCTACAGTGGCATTACCAAAGAGAAGCGTATCGTCTGCAAAGAACAAATGCGATACGCTTGGGGCAGTTTGAGAAATCCGAATGCCTTTGATTTTGCCGGCCACCTATAAATCCTGCAAAATAATTGAGAAAACTTCCGCACAAGTAATGAAAATATATAGGGAGAGAGGGTCTCCCTGATGGATACCTCGTTGCGGTTTCACCTCACCAAATTGAGAGTCATTTAATAAGGATGAAAAAGAGGATGAAGTGATACATAAGCAAATCAAGTCAATAAAAGCACACGGGAAGCCTAAGTTCTTTAACATACCAAACACAAAAGGCCACTTGACTCTATCAAAAGCTTTACACATATCAAGTTTAATCGACATAAGCCCCATTTTACCTCTAGATTTAACTTTCATGGAATGATGAATTTCATAGGCAACTAAAATATTGTCAGTAATAAGCCTGCCATGGATAAAAGCTGATTGAGTTTCTGAAATGATGCTCAATAAAAAAGGCCAGATACGGTTAGTGATAACCTTAGGCAATCCTATAAACTACGTTACATAGACTTATAGGGAGAAATTGAGACACAAAATCTGGATTTTTTTATTTTCGGAATGAGGAAAATATGTGTGAAATTTAAACCTCGGGGCTGCTTTTTTGCATTAAGGAACTCAAGAACAGAGAAGGGAAACGTCCTTACCAACAATAGACCAATATTTTTGAAAAAAGACAGGGCTCATACCATCGGGGCCGGGAGATTTATAGGGATGCATACTTTTGACAGCTTTCACAACCTCAGCAGCTGAAAATGGAGCCATAAGGCAATCAATCATTTCCCCAGTAAGTTTCGTCGTGACTCTACTGAGTGCTCGACGAATATCGTGTTGAGATGGCGAACACGAAGTGAAGATCCCTTCAAAATATTGAATAATCAGGTGCTCGATGGATCCCTGGTCTGTGTGTGATTGACCCTGAGCATCTTTAAGAGAGGTAATGTAATTGATATCTCGTCGTTTCGAGGCGTGGGCCTGGAAGAAAGTCGTGTTTCCATCACCATTTTTATACCAATGCTGCTTGGCCCTTTGCTTCCATTTAAGGTCGTTAAATTCCATGAGCAAATCTAGCCAGGAGTGTAAGACATTTAATTGCTGCTTCACAGATGGGGTAATTAAGCCAATTAATAGTTGGGTAAAATGTTAGGCATAATCAAATCCCATGTGAATCAATTTCGTAATTTTGAAACTTAGTTGATTTTTTTTTTTTTATAATTTTCCCAAATGCCAAGGGTATTTATGTATTTAACACTACATTAAAATTAAATACACTAGTGCCTTTTCTTTTTATTTTTTGTACAAAATCCTAGTGTGAAAAAATCGAACACATGCCTGAATGTGGGAATCGAACACATGCACATATGTGAATACACACTCGGTTTTGTTCCGTGTATTTGAGAGTTTTATGATTTGTGTATTTCTGGATAAATTTTGAACATGGGTGTCTATATATATATATATATATGTAAGAGAATTCGTTGGAAATAGTATATTAAATTTTTTTTGCCTTTTGCAGTTACTATAATAAATAGTAAAATATGTGTAAAAATAATAATTGATAAATATTTGGTATTTCTTTATTTTTGGTAGTCAACGTTAAAGAATCACATTTTAATATACTTTAAAAACTAAAATTATGTAAACTTAGCTATCCAAATCTGTGTGTGTGCTGCATTAATTATTAAATTTATCTTTTTTTTAAAAGAATTTAATAACTTTTTTGTTTTTGATCTATTTTTTTCATATAATATATTAAATTAACCATTTTTCACGATCTCCAGTTTGACACCCAAATTGCATATATAAACAACAAAAAACAAAATAAATAAAAATATAATAAATATTTAATCATTATTTTGTAATTTCTAATGGGCTTTAAAAACTATGTATCTGAGCTATTGGATATCAATTTCTATATTCATGTGTTTTGATTTTTGTGATATATGTATAATTGTTATTTGGTCTTAGTTCATTTCTTAATAATTATATAGAATTATATTTAAATTAATTAAATTCAATTAGAAAATACTTATTTTATGGGGAAAAAAACTCAAAATATGTATTGAAATTTTGTATCACATATATCCATACATGGCATGATAGAATTATATACATTTATGTAAGAATTTAAATAAGATTTATTTTAAAATGAAATTATTCTCATAATAGTATTTATATATAAAAATATTTTATATATATTAACATATTTGTCATGTTAATAGAAATTATTTTTTATGTTTATCAACTTATTTTGATATTCAAGATTCAAAGTAATACATATGAACTAGATATAAATTTGTCTATTTGATAATTTTTTGATATATGTATATATATAAAAAATAGTTATTGTAACTTTGAAATGTTTCATTTTTCCTCAAAATTGTGTTGTTAAATATAAAGCATGATTTTTGTTTAATTCCTATAATAATTTTGATTTTTATTCAGCTTCCTAAACCCCAAAAGATATTAAAATTTAAAATGACTTCATCGTTGATAATTTATTAAATATTCATTAATTAGTGTAGTAAAAATAATTCAACATTGAGCAGTTAAAACGCTTTTCAAACTTTTACTTTCTTATAGATAAATATGTTCTATAAATAGATACAATTCATATTCACACAACCAAATATTTCGTATTTAAAGAGATTTTTTATAGTTTATTTTTTTTACTGTTCAATCGTATGATTTATAATCTAATTAATTATCTTATTTAATTATTTTTTAAAATTATAAACTTTTTACAATCACTAATTTTTTTAACAACATAAATAACATTAATCCATCATTTGTAAAAGAAAGAATATGAACAAGTAAAAATGTAAAGGTTCTTGGGTTTAATTTTTAGAATTACTAATAAAACATTATAAATAGAATTAATATTAATAATAGATAAAAACAATATATATATTCGGGGAATGGAGATAGGAACGGAAAATCCCCATTTTATTTAATCGGAATAGGAAGGAAAATGGGGATATAAATATCATCCATCTCCCATCCCCGATTATAGAGAAGTGATGAATCGTCATCCCCGCTCTCATCACCGGATTAACCAGAGATTCTCTGTCTCATTCTATTCAGTTACCAATGGGGATGACATAGTTCCCCATGGAAATACTGTCATCCCTAAAAATAGGAGATAGAATTCGTAGAATTAATAGAAAAATATACATATAATAGTATAAATAGAGATATGCATCTCGTGCATCGCATGGGTAAAAGACTAGTATATATAAAGAGAGAGTCTTTCTCAAATTAGTAACCATAGAATTTTCCCACCCATTTTTTATTGCTATAAAAAACAATAAAGTCTGAAAAAATTGTAAAAAATCTTTGTGATTTAATGGTTTTCAAATATGTGTGTATTACATTAATTAGTTTTCCAAATTTGTGTGTGTACTGCATTAATTATTATATTTGTCTTTTATTAAATTAATAACTTTTCGTGTTTGATAAATTTTTGACATATAATATATTAAATTAATCATCTTTTTACGATATTCAGTTTGACACCAACAATTGCATATATAAAATAAATAATAAACATAATAAATAAAAACAAAAGATATATTTACTCAAAATTTTCTTTTATAGTGGGTTATAAATTATGCATTCGGGCTATTGGACATCAGTTTGTGTATTTATTTATTTTGACTATCATAATTTCTTATTTTTAGTAAATCGGGTTTTCACCCTCAGCATAATTTGGTAACTTCTAATTATTAATGTAAAATTATTTTGACAATAACTTTTATACTTTCTTAATTTTAAATTTTTTTTTTTAGTTTCAGTATATCGAATATACACATAATTCACACTTTCCTAATTTATAATAAATAATTTATATTTTTATCTCCAAAAAATAATGAAGATCACTGTATAAAAAAGTGATATGAATGTTTATATTCTTATAATTGGTAAATTATTCATCATATTATGAATCATAATTTGATACTTAATAATGTAAGTTTTATTATTAACAAAAGCATTATTTATATGTTTATTTTCTTACCAAAAAAGAATTCTCGCTGGACAATTATATATTCGGTTGTGTTTCCTCTTATAAAAAAATGAAATACACGGAATATCCGATTATAATTTTCAAAAAAATCCGAACAATCCACAACAAAATCAAAATAATCTATAATCCGAAAACTTGAACATGAAATACAAACCAGGACATTGGAAACAAAAACCTATCTTACATAAACATGAATAAATATATAAGTTCTCTCTCTCTCTCTCTATATATATATATATATATAATTGTACGTATCTAAACATTACATGAAATAATTAAAATAACTGAAATATTGAAATCATATATATGTATAATTCTTGGACAAATACTTATATAAGATTGTCCTACATGTTCTTTTTTTGTCAGACGGGTCACGCTCGACCCTATACGGCCAACCCTGACCAACCTGTTTTTTTGTGTTTTACTTGATTTTTTTAGCTTGTATTTTAGTATGCTCTCTCTCTCTCTCTCTCTCTCTCTCTCTCTTCGTTTCAGATTTCTCCCAATTCTCTCGTTCTCTCCCTTTTTTTCTTCTACCTTTTTGTTCATCGCCCAAAGTCTTGCTCTTTTTCTTTCTCTTTTCAAGTCATACATATATACGCAGAGCTGCTGATGCTTGTTTTAAGATCATGGATCTACTCAATAGTTTATCTCTGGAAGCAGAAAGAAAGGCAAAAACTAGTTAACCTCATCAGAGTTACGTTATAATTGCGCTCTTCTTTATAACTGAACGCGTCATCCCAAACTTGTTCTTCAAGAGGTCACATCCTTGTAGGCCACTATAATTGTTTTGTTTGTTTATAGTTTATATATTATTAGTTTTACATACGTTTGAATCTTGGATTGAGTACATTTAAGCTTTATGAACATAAAATCAAGTAGGTTATTCTGCTTTCGATATTTTTTTTGTTGATTTTGTGATTTTGTTTCTTTTCAAATCCGTCAATACTATGGTTTCTGTAAAAAGTATTGCGCATTGGACACATAAGTATTACACATTGAACTTAAAAGTAATACACTTTTATGTGAAAATATTACATGTTAAACTAATTTTTTTTTTACAATTTCAAGTGTAAAGTATTGCATTTTATGTGAAAAGTATTACATATTTAAGTGAAAAGCATTACACGTTGAACTAAAAAATATTTTAATTTTAAATGAAAAATATTACACGTTTAAATGAAAATTATTACATGTAGAACTGAAAAGTATTATATTGTTAAATGAAAAGTATTACACGTTAAGTGGAAAAAATATTACACGTCTAACTGAAAAAGTACAACACTATTAACAAAAAGGTATCACTTATTCCTTAAAATCATGTCAATTTTCTCGCAGACGGATCACACACGCTTGGCCCAACCTGATTTTTAACAAGCGGTGGCATTTTTCTAAAATTTTGGAGGCGGTGGTATTATTTTTAATATTCTGGGGATGGTAGCATAGTATCTAGAGCCTGAAAAGTATTAGTTGTTCCCCTAGAAGGTATAGTTTTTTTCCTTTCGAAAATATTAGTAGTCCCCCTAAACGTATTAATAGTTGTCCTGAAAGTATTAGTTTTTCCTTAAACTCATATCAGACCATCTCACGGGTCACATTTTGTGAGACAGATCCCATGCAACCTATGACTCAACCCGCTGGTATTTTCATAATATTAGGCTAACAGGTTGGGTGTGATGATAATTAAAAAGTATTATTTTTTTCCTCAAAAAGTATCACTTTTACTATGAAAAGTATTTGTTTTTAAAGTAACTGACATTATTTATTTGCACAATTTTATTGTTTAACAAAAGTGATATTAGCAGTTCCCTTGAAAAATATTAATTTTTCCCCTAATAAGTATTAGTAGTACTATGAAAAGTTTTCATTTTCTCCTTTAAAAATATTGGTAGACTCCCTGAAATTTTCTGGAGTCTCATTTGAAAAGTATTAGTTTTTCCTATAAAATATTAATTTTATACTAAAAAGTATTAGTTTTATCAACTCATTAATTCTTAATATGCTTCAACCCGTCATCTTATTCCTCCAAATCTTGTCGTCACCACTCCCAATAGGGAAAGAAAAAGCCTATCAAAATTCAAGAATTCGACTACAAAAATCTCTTTTGGAACTAACCCAATAATTTTTCCATTGCAAGTCAATTATTGATTTTTTTAGATTTCTGTATAGAGCGGCGAAGGTTGCTACGTTGTATTGTGGATATTAACAATTGGCGTACAAACTCTGTAATAGATCTATTCATGATTGGGAATGATTATGGGAGGTGAAAATGAAGTGCCTTAAAGTGTAGACGGATCACTTCTCTGCGCCCCCATTTTCCCCTCTGTCAAAGATGATGGTAATAACCTGCAACTGTTGGTATATGATGAGACTCACTCTGATTCTTTTGGTTTGGGCCAATAGTAGTAAATAGTTTGCAATGAGCCCAGTAAACGTAAACGAATTGTTGGGTTAAGTTTGGACTTGGGTTTTAGTTGGGTGATAGGGCTCCGTCTCACGAATTTAGATCTGTGAGACCTTACAAGAGACTCACTCTAATTCTTGTATCTATGTATTATTTCTGATAAAATAATCCAATATATAAATATTGCATGAAATGCTTGAAATATTGAAATCCTATATATATATATATATAATTGTACAAAAACTCTTTAAGTTATATATATAATTTAAATATTATATTGTATAAGATAGTTTCTCAAATAATCATGATTTGAGTAGAATGATATTGTTATTGAGAAATCAAATAATACTCTGATTCTATTATATAGTATTTGTTTACTATAAGTTTCAACTATGTCTCAATTGATCTTGTTAGGCGTGAAAACACTTATCTAATCTTCCACAAGTGTACGGTTGTCAAGTTTTGATATAGTGTAATGAGTAGGGTTGTCGTATCCACATGGAATGCATGTGTAAGTACCAAATATAAACTACATATGTTATATTTGACTAATCAATAATAGATGAATTTCTTAATTTATAGCTAACAATATTTAAATGTAAATGATTAAAAATACAAACATCTAAATCTACGGGAAAATTATTCTAGATGTTGATTTCACCAAGTTATCACTTATGTTTGATAAACAATCTATCTATTTCAAGTAATGATTTATAAGTTAAAATTCTCAATTTAATCAACTATCTCTCTCGGGTGACTAGTGATTTTAAATTATAAACAAGATTTCAATATCTATATAAAAATCGCAAGAATTATAATTCTAAAACAATGGAATTTCTACAACAACTTCAAAGGATTTATAAATCTCTCGATTATATAATTTTCTGTGTTGTGTTATTCTAGATCTAGTATTAAATCTCTTCTCTCGAATGTTGGATTAACACATAAAACAACAAAGATTATGATCAAACTTAATCAATATGTAATTAATACAAATAACACGAATAAACCATGAATTGCATGCAATAAAATAGATATACAAATCAAACACAAGATCAAACAAGATTACATCAAGCCTCTAGAATTATAGAATTCAACTCATGATGAAAATACAAAGATCCATAACAAAATAATAGTACATCTCAAATTATAGACAATAAGCAACAAAGATGGAATGTAAGAGATTAAAGAAGAATCTTATCTATTTCTAGATGATAGATGTCTTCTATCTTCTCCCCCAACTCTTTTCTCGTGTCTTGTTGGTGTTTGTTCTCTTCCCCAGGTGTTCTTGATCCCTAATTTCACACTCCCAAGATATTTATTTATAGTCCACAACCGTCCAAGATCTTAAAAGAAAAATTAATATTCCTTGTTTTGTCCGCCCAGAGGCGCTACGGTGCTAAGGAACGGGTGCTGCAACGCCTTCCCACAAATCGCCACTGCCCAACTTTTAGGGGCAGCGCTACATCATCAGTTTATGGCCCTGCAACACCATCCAAACTTCTGAATTTTCTTATGGTGGCTTAGTTAGAGTTGTAATTCTATCTCTTAGCTTTCCATTGCCACTTGTAGAGAAAATTGTGGTCTAAATACTAAACCCTGCCAGTGTTAGAAATTTGTGCGTTTGGACGTTTCTTGAAATCAATCTCCTGTTGGTTGATCATCCATGTTTCTTTTGACACACGGTTCATTACTATGATTCTAGACTCAATATAATTGGCCCTCAACATGACTTTGGTCACTCAAATGTCTCGAAACAACAGAAATAAATACCTAACCTATAAAATATATATAAAAAAATGACTCAAAGTATTCAAAAATAATACAAAACTCTAGTATAGGAAGCCCAAATCAATAGTATAAAACCAACTTAATAAATGCCTCCAAACTTATGATATTGCTTCTCCTCAAGGAAACTAACTGACTCCAACAAAACAACAAATATTTCCTTGAGTTTACATACAATACCAACAACACAATTCCTTGGGTACATTGCAAAAATTTATAACCTAGTGAATTCACACAATTGCAATGTTGTTTCACTGTTAATTAAGCATGTAAATTTTACCTCAATCGTGTGATCTTGTATGCGTGTGTACATTCAATATCTCAACTTCATTTTCAATGTCTAGATAAGTTCACACAATCAAATACTTTCCAAATGATCTATTTTTTAATATAGAATTTAAATACCTCCCGGACTCCATAGGCGAGCCTTTCACATTAATCTCCACTAAAGTAGGTGATTATAACATAAGGATCAATATGACTTTCAAAGTTTGTAATGTGAGCTTTGGGTAAGGTAGGATAATATGGAATTAAGTAGCTCAAATCACTCAAAACACACATTTTATCTAGTATTATCAACCAAATAATACACCTAACCATCAACCTCAATGTAAGCTTTAGACATTCCCCGTTCTATAACCCTTATGAGATTTTTTTTTCATTTATTATTTTTTAGCACAACCCCCCAAACTTGATCAATTGCATATATGCACGGGGTATTCACATCCTCGTTACTTAGACAACTTCACATACTCCTTCAACATCTACCCATTCATAGCACATTAATCTCCAACTCCCAAGATATCATCCTAGAAAATTGTGTGTATGAGTGAAGGTTATCTTTCAGATAATATTCATGTAAGACTCGGATAATATATAATTTGTCAAAGAAAAAAAATTCAATAGGCTCAAAATAGAACACTAGGGATAATATCAAAGCATTAGTAGGTAATATAGGTTTTAGCTGTTTAAAAATTAGCCTAAATCATTTCCCTAATGTCACATCACCTAGGTTTCACCTCAACAAGTATTCAGACAAGTTCTAGAGTCCGGTGGATCATTCAGTTAGCAATTAATTACACAAACTATCTCTAAACAAATCAACAGAGTCAATCAAAAGATTGTCGTTCAAGTAAAATAGTCACGGATCAAGGCTCAACAATATACTCTTTCGACAGATCAATATACTCTTTCGACAGATCAACATGTCATATTGAGCAAATTCAAATAGTTATGAAGTTTCACAATCTTACAAATGACTCGACTCGACTCAAAGCAAAGACATAAAGACTCGACATTAATTGTTTTTTTAACAACCCCAAAAAAAAGTAGAATCGCAAACGCACAAGGTATTACCACTCCCCCAAACTTAATATGACCATTGTCCTCAATGGAAGAAGTAAAACTCCTCGTCAGAATCGTGTGGTGGAGGAGAAAAAACAGGTCCAACCGGTAGTGCTCAATAGAGCCAATGGCTTTTTCTATGCCTTTTTGCGATTTAGGTGGCATGATATCAACCTGTCAAAATAAAACCAAACACGTGGAAACGAGAAATGGGGTAAAGTACCACAATATCATGTGAAGACCACGAGAGATGCATCACTGTTATATAATTGTAATCAACATGTGAAATCTAGGCAATTAAACCCAGAAGGGCATGCAAAAATGTTGAAATTCTTATTGAGGCATTTTATCAAACACATAATGGGCATAGATCAAAGAAAAGGATGAGTATGCAATTTATATATCAATTCATGCCCAAGATTCAATACCAGTCCTAGTTCTAGCATATATAATTCACACATTTAAGCATTATCCATAAATCAATGAAAATAAAATTTGAAATTTAAAGGGGCACAATGCATCCAAGGGTTTAAGCTATGGGGGAGAGCATAGGCAAAAATCTCATGCCTAATTTTCTAAGGTCGCGCTGCAGCGCCTCAACAATTTTGCAAAATTAGATTTTTTGTAAATGAACCCGGATAAGCATTTTTTTGCACAGAATTTCAACAAGATCGCGTAATGAGCATGCAAAGAGGGGTAGGGGTGAGATGCAACATGATATTCCTAATAAAACACAATCATGCAAACTAATTAAACTATGAAAACAAGTATAAATGACTTGAGTTGCCTTCCAAGAAGCGCTAAGTTTAAAGTCTTTAGCCAGACTTTTGTTTTACTCATCCTGGATCTAAAAATAAGTGCCGATCATGTCGGCCTTTGTATTATCAATAGTATAGACGATCCTTGAGTGTATGTAAGACATAGATGATATAGGATCATTTTGAGGGTCTTTTGGAAATCAAAATGTGTTCCTAATGATGAAAAATGGTTTTTCAATCATAGTAAAGATATTTCTATCTTTACTCACATTAAATATCAAGAAATATGTAGAATATGTGAATTGATCACTATTTTCATGCATTGTTCCATCTAGTGTATGCTTCTTAAAATTTGATAAATTTGTATTAAAGCTTATATCTAGAGTGCACACATTTTTGAAAAAAAAGAATTTTCAATTGAGTGAGAGATAGAAAAACTCCCTATGTTAATTTGGTATGTCTTCTCTTGTGAGATCGGTTTGCACTCTTCAAAAGTCTCCTCCAAATTTTGAAAGATGTCCACCTTTTTCATAATGGGCAGTTCATGTTCATGATTTTCTACTTTATCAGGTCCCAAGAATGATGTCAACTATTCATCATTAATCTGGTCAATCATTCGTTGAAGTGACGTTGATACATGTTGATATTTAAATCTCGATTTGTTGAAATATTATTCCGGTTTGTAGAGCTCTATCCTCAATTTCATGTTGTCTTGTCGTACTCTCTACAGTAAACTGAGCAAGAATTTCCTCGAACTTGGACTGACGTTTTATCTCAATTTGTTGTTTTCTTATCTCATAATCAGCTAAGAATTGATAAAATATTTCTTCCAAGCTAGACAATTATTTTTGTGGGCGATAAGCATTTCATGATTTGCAATATCATGGGACTATACATTTTCTTGAGGTAGATAATAAGGAACAAATGTGCTCACTCTTTGACTTTCAAAAATCCTCGTAGCATTATTGGTTGACCACTTATATGTATGCATTATGATTTCATCCAACGATGTGCCTCCAATAAAAAAAATAATTAAACAAAATGAAAATAATAAAATAAAAAAATACAAATAAAAAATAGTCACATTACAACTAGACAATCAACCTTGATATCACACAAAACACATTCCCCGACAATGGTGCCAAAAACTTGTTAGGCGTGAAAATACTCACCTAATCTACCGCAAGTATATGGTTGTCAAGTTTTAATATAGTGTAATGAGTAGGGTTGTCGTATTCACAGGGAATGCGTGTATAAGTACCAAATATAAACTACCTATGCTATATTTGACTGATCAATAGTAGATGGATTTCTTAATTTATAGCTAACTATACTTAAATGCAAATGATTAAAAACATAAACATCTAAATCTATGAGAAAATTATTCTAGAGGTTGATTTCACCAAGTTATGACTTATGTTTGATAAACAATCTATCTATTTCAAGCAATGGTTTATAAGTTAAAATTCCCAATTTAATCATTCATCTCTCTCGAGTGTCTAGTTAATTTAAATTGTAAAATAAGATTTCAATATCTCTATAAAAATCCCAAGAATTATAATTCTAAATAGAACTGTTGAATTTCTGCAACAACATCAAAGGATTTCTCTCAATTATATAATTTCCTATATTGTCTTATTCTAGATCTGATATTAAATTCCTTCTCTTGAATGTTGGATTAACATATCAAGCATCAAAGATTAATGATCAAGTAATCAACATGTAATTATTACAAATACAAATAAACCATGAATTGCATGAAATATAATAGATCTACAAATCAAACACAAGATCAAACAAGATTACATCAAGCCTCTAGAATTATAGAATGTAACTCATGATGAAAATACAAAGATCCATAACAAAATAATAGTACATCTCAAATGATAGACAAGAATCAATAAAGAAGGAATTCAAGATATTAAAGAAGAATCTTTTCTATTTCTAGATGATGGATGTAATGCCCCAAAATCTTACTGTAAAATATACGCAAGCATTTATTTTATCAATTTTTTTTTACATAAGAAAGACATCTCGTTATATCAAGCCATTTAATTTTCAAAAGAATAATAATTACAGCGGAAACAATCGCATAACATAATTTGAATAAAATTTGGTTCCTACATATAAATTCTAACAAGCCATTTGATAATGAAATACTTTGAAAAATCGCGTACATACATTTATTTCATAAGAGAAAATCGGTCTGTAAACATAATCTAACCATAACTCGATACCAACAACGGAAACAAATTATGAAATATATAATGACTTAATTATCCATTTATCTCTAACAAATTCACATATCTACTAATTTAGAAAATATTCCTTTAAGTCTATTTGCATAATTAAAGCTTAGAAAAATCATAGAAATTCAACATTCATCATCTCAAATCGAAAATTCCTAGAAGTTGAAAATTTATTCTAAATATCAATCAATTATTTCACTAAGTTTAGCATCATAAATAAATACTTCGAAAATCATAATTTATTTTAACGATTTCTTATTTAATCGAAAAACAACATTTAAAAATCTAAACATTACTCTAGTAGTTCCATAGACCATCCATTATCTACCGCCAATAACCATCGCCGACTCCTTAACTTGGAAAGTTGGATTATAATTGGGGTGAGCGACCAACTCAAATGATTAACATTGTCCAAGCTAAATATACATAATTCCACAATAACATGCAATAACAATCCAATAGAACATAGAATATATTCTTTGAAAAACCATAAACATAGACATAGCTCGCCTACGGGAGTTCCACCGAGGGATACATCGACCCCGGACCTCTCGAGTCCCCAACGATGGCGTCTGAAGCAAATCGTACTACACATCATGCAATATACTAAGCATTTAACAAGGACAATAGAGAGTTTAGAAAACAAACCCCACCTCAAAACATTGCTTGAAATATGTAAAAATAAATTTGTTGGATGCAAGCACTCTTAATCCTCGCTCGATAAATCGCCCAAGGTATCTATTTATAGTCCACATCCATCCAAGATCTGAAAAAAATAACATTGCTTATTTTGTCCACCCAGAGGCGCTGTGAAACTAAGGAACATGTGCTGTAGTGCCTTCCCACAAATCGACTGCCCAATTTTTAGGGGCAGCGGTGCAGAGCTCAGTTTATGGGGTTGCAGCATTATACATACTTCTGAATTTGCTCATGGTATATTCATAAGAGTTGTAACCCAATTTCTTAGTTTCCCATAGCCACTTGAATCAACACAATATCAATTTTGTAGAGAAAGTTATGGTTCAAATACTAAACCCTGCAAGTGTGCTGGAAATTCATGACGCGTTTGGACGTTTCTTGAAACCAATCTCTTGTTGTTTGATCGTCCATGCTTTTTTTGACACACGATTAATTATTAGGACTCTAGACTCAATATAATTGGCCCTCAACATGACTTTGGCCATTCAAATGACTCGAAACAACAAAAATAAATACCTAATCTATAAAATATAACAAAAACGACTCAAAGTACTCAAAAACAATACAAAACTCTAGTCTTGGAAGCCCAAAATCAATGGTATAAACCAACTTAACAACTCTAATTTAATTTAGTTGTCGAAAATTATTAAGTACACGACAAGTGTTATTCAACAGATGTATAAACTTGCTACAAATATATAATCAATTTGTTTCTTTATATTTTTTATTTTTCTAAAGTTTTAATTTGTTGTTGATATTTAAAATAATGTTTTGTGAAAATGTATTTAATTAGTATAATAAAAATAATAATTTAATAAATCCTAAATTACTATGTTCGGATCATGACGTATCATCTTGCAACCCTTCCACAGTTCAAAGAAAATGGTTGCGATTGGCCTTGAGATACTCGCCCTGCCTAGCTCCATTATCATTGGGACTAGTATAATGCCTGTGCGATGCACAAAGTATAATATGATAAAGTTTTGTATAATTTTGATACTAAGAAATTGATATATTATAGTAAAGCTAATGGTGTGGGGTGGGTGGGTACTATCACAAGACTCAAACCCGCCCTGTCATTTGAACGGGAAAAAGGGTGCAAGTTCACATATCTTAAGTCGAACAAAAATAATGTATAATTTATTAAAT
Organism: Rehmannia glutinosa; assembly: GCA_016081115.2. Taxonomy (NCBI): domain Eukaryota; kingdom Viridiplantae; phylum Streptophyta; class Magnoliopsida; order Lamiales; family Orobanchaceae; genus Rehmannia; species Rehmannia glutinosa. Next base: position 103,034 of record JABTTQ020000637.1, on the reverse strand, counting down.
AATATTTATTATAATTATTTAACACATATTTACAAAATGTTATGTAAAAGTCCAACAACAAATTAAAATTTCAGTAACATGAGAAGAAGAAAAAAATGATTATATATTTGGAGCAAGTTAATGCAACTATTAAAAACACTTGTTAAGTTATCTAATACTTTAATGATTATATGTTCACTTAATAATTTTTAACAACTAAATTAAATTAGACATTTGAGACATAGTTAGAATTTATACCAATAAATAACTATATACATTAATTAATATAATAAATAGAATATGACTGTCATTTGTTTTCTCAATAACAATATCAGTATAATCAAATCACGATTCTTTGAAAAAAAATCATATTATAACATAAATGAATGAATAATATATAATTATTGAAAAATAAGTATAACACAAATAATAAAACAAATAATAAAACAAATAAATAGCATTTTTCTTTATGTAATGAATATTAAAATAATTTAGATGTTATTTGAGTATTTTTTATTTTATCCAAATGTTTTATATTTTTATTATAATAATTTTTAGATTTATTTTAATACTTTTTAGAGATATTAAGACTTATCAAACAAATTTAGAATTATTTTTATTATTCTAAGGCTTTATTTCATAGTATATCTATTTATTGATATTATTTTGTGATCTTGGAAAATTTTAGATTTATTAAATATTTTATATATTTAAAATGCTTGTTTTTTATTTTATTTTATTTTTTTAATTTTTTATTTGGTCAGTCTTATTAGAATATATTTAGATTTATTTTGTATTATTTAGTTCATTAAATAATTTATAAATTTTATTTAGTAATATTTTCATTTAATATATGTAAACTACTAAATTTATATAAAATATTAATATATATAATATAATAAAATTTAACGATATTTTATATAATTACAAAATTTAGCTAAGATCTAAATAATTATTAAATTTTGTTTATTAATTTTTAGATTTCTTAAACAATTTTCATATTATTTTATTTTTAATTATTTTACGTGTAGATTATTTTAAATTTTGCTGTAAATAAGATGTTATTATCTAAGTTGGTAAGTGTTAAATTCCAATTTTGAAAAAATATTTATCATTTTTAAATTAAGAAAATACAAAATCGCACTGAACCATCAATATTACATGCACATCATATAGACGAGAAAATTAAAACCTACCAAAATTAAATTCAGACACAAAATTTACCAAGATTCTCACTGTTATTTATTACATTCAAATTTTTTCTATATATAGAAACCTTAATAACCTAAATTAAAATTTTCACCATTGAATTATAATACTATACATAATATGTAGTTTAGGCGGGGAATTTTTTGTAATACTATTTATAGCAACTTCTCTTTATATATATATATATATATATATGTATATATATATATAGACAGATAGATAGAAAGATAGATAGATAGATAGATAAGGACGCAAATGCCCAACATTCTAGAAAAAAGACACATTTATGCTCCCGGTCCTTTTTCTAGACATTTGTATGCTCCCACCTCTTTTTCCCGACATTTTTACGCTCCCACCAATTTTTTCGGATTTTTTACGTTATTGTTTCAAGGTTATTTCAAACATGTTTCATCTAGTAAATTTCAGTGAAAACGTCGAAAACACATAGAAACAACCAAGAAACAATGTCACAACATTAAAAACTAAATAGAAACAACCCCAAAACAATATAAAAAAACAACACAAAAACAAAAAAAAAACTAAAAAATAGGTATAAAAAAAATACATTGAAACATCGATTGCAATATGGAAACAATAAAAAAACATCATAACAACATCAAAATCAGTATACAAACAATCCAAAAACAACATAAACAATATAAAAAACACCACAACAATATATAAAAGAGCCTAAACATAGGTCAAAAACTACATCAGAACATTAAAAACTATATGGAAAAAACAAAGAAACATCATAGCATTAAAAACGCTATAGAAAACAATCCAAAAATAATAAATAAAACAAGACATGAACAAAAAAGAGCGTAAAAAACAAGTTAAAGTTGTATTAAAATATCGAAATAATATAGAAACAACCAAGAAACAAATAGAAACAACATCAAAACAACAAAATAACATATAAAACAATACATGCACAAAAACAATCGAAAAAAAATGTAAAAATAACAAAAAAATATGCAGGAGCATAAAAAAATAAAAAAATGAGTACAAAAATGATGGGGACGTAAACAATGGGGATTTTTCAAAAAAGGAAGGTATGTAATGGAATTTCCTAATTATCATTCCTATAATATATTAATTTTTTAATATCAAAATTATACAATACGTTATTATGTTACACTATGTCGATTGCATGTGTATATTAGTTTTAATTAAACGGTTATACGTGACAGACTTAAACTAACCGAAAATACTAACCGCAAAAGTATATTCATTTCACGCAATCATTCATTCGGTTTACAGAAAAGAAGAATAATAATAAATAAAAAAAGGAGCATTCTATTTCCGTTGGCAGTGCAAAAATGACATCATTAAAAGACAGTGATAAATTGGTGGGAATTGGCTTTGAAATCTAGTTTAATGGGACCCCAAAAAGCATAAATAAATAAAAGACAATCAAGTCATGATCAAACTGTGAAATGAAAATAGTGTAAACTAACATTTTTGTGATCCTCTGCCACATTTGCAATGAGGATGGATTCAAATTATATCTATGATGTAAAAGCGAAAGCTGCAAAATAAATTACACATTTAATCGCAATTGATTATGAAGATACAAAATTCAAAAATTCAAATCAGTAATTCAAATTTGCACATGTTGATTACTGAGAACTTTTCCATCTGATTCACGTCTAAATTATTATTAGAACGTTTATCTTTAATACAATGTTTATCTTTAATACAAACTACAAAGATCCAACACACTGTTGTTAGAAATCGAAATCACAAAAGAGCATGCTTTAATTCACGAAATCCATAAAAGCATGTTTTGACAGATCTATCATGATAATCCGAGAAAGAGAATTGATTAATCCTAATCGTGGAAGCGTACTGAATCCATTAGGGGTTGAGAAATCTGGATCTGGTTTTGGTCTTCCAGATGAGCGGTTCTCTTGAGAGTTTTGTATATTACGTTCTGTAAGGGAGACATACGTTTTCTTCCTTTTAAGAACCATCGCCCAGGGACCATAGCCGTTTTGAATAAGTATCCCCTTTATTTTCTATTTGATCCATCAACAAATAGAAAATCACCTAATAGTATCTACACATTTAATCCCATGACAATTTGATACCCTTTTAATTCAAAATTAAAACCTTATTAGATCACTTTAATTGGATTAAACTGTGAGACAGCTATGCACATTTAATTAACATATGTAACCAAATTAAATATTTCCAACAATCTCCCACTTGGACTACATATGTTACCAAACAAATATGCAATACCTTATGAGCTCAAACTTTGCTGTCACATATAAGAGTATCCCTTAACAATCTCGTCCATTGATTGTACTAATACAGGACTAAAGAGGCTTTTCTCACTTTATGCATGATTCGTGAATAAACCCATCAATAATCACATATATTAGTACAACTAAATGATATAGATCAATCATGGGTGCGTAGCATGGAAATTACATGTAATGTGATCTAACATGTCTATTTCCAACTGGTCCAACTTATTCCTTAGTGAGATACGTAAAAGAGTGCAACAAACCAAATATTTTATATTTATACAGAAATATACAAATACGCAAAATGTGTCCAAAAAGCAATGTTTAAAAAATCGGACCGGTGATCAAACCGGTCTTATTGCCGGTTAGAGGTTCAATCGGTCGGACCGGTTCAACCGTCGGTTGAATCGGTTTACTGTAGCTTGTTTGTTGAAAAATGGAGATAAATTAATCCATGAATATAATTAAAAATTTAACATAGAACAACAAACCCACTCACACGACCCTACTTTCACACATATCCACGCACGCACACATACTCATACAAACACAAACCCACTTTCACACGTAGTCACAAATAACAAAACCACACTCACACACTCAGATACACTCACAGGATGAACACAAACCCACTTTCACACACTCATATATATATATATATATCTTATAAGCATACAAGAGGGATAGAGAGAGAGAGAGAGAGTGTCAACAAGTTCAAGGAATCGGGAATCAGAGAATGAAAAATCAGGTGAGTTGAACAAATAATTAAAGTTGATTTTTGGAGTTTCAGATCTGTTGTTGGAGAGCGGTGACGATAAATCATGGAATGGCGAATGGCTTTCTGGATTTTAATTTGATTGTGGCACTCTCATTTGCACCGGCCGGACTTCTTAACAGCCCGGTTTCGGTTTTACACCGGTTTTTGACCAGTTTGACCGGTTATTTACGGTTAAACCGTGAATCCGGTTTTATGGGGGTTTTTGGACCAGACCACTGACTGATTCCCGGTTGAATCGACCGGTCCGGTCTAATTTTTAAAACACTGGTCCAAAGTAATGTATAGAGCAATATAATTACAGACTCCCACTAAACCAAAGTATCCTGAAACTGTATAACACCCATATGAGCAGTATGCTCGTGAAAGACCCTGAGTGTTAATCCTTTAGTAAGAGGATCCACAATCATTGAGTCTGTCCTGATATGCTCTATATATATCTGACCATTCTGTACCATTTCCTTCACAACCAGGAACTTTATGTCAATGTGCTTTGACTTAGTAGAGCTCCTGTTGTTATTGAAATATAGCACTACCGAGTTATTGTCACAATACAACTTTAATGGTCTTTCTATATTTCCAATAATGCACAACCCAATGACAAAATTTCGCAGTCATATTCCATGATTGGATGCCTCATAGCATGCTACAAATCCAGCTGCCATGATAGAAGATGCTACAAGTGTCTGCTTAGCACTTCTCCATGAAATGCCAATAAGAAAATGTAGCCCGAAGTGGATCTCCTACTGTCTTGGCATCCCGCAAAATCAGAATCAGAATACCCTATGATCTCCAATTGATCTGTTTTTCTGTATGTGAACATGTAATCTTTTGTTCTCTGTAAATACCTCATCACCCGTTTGGCTGCTTTCCAGTGATCCATACCATGGTTACTTAAATATCTGCCCAACATACCAACAACAAATGCTATATTAGGTCTTGTGCAGACCTGAGCATACATTAGACTCCCAACAGCTGAAACATAGGGAATCTTCTGCATTTCCTTAATTTTCAGATTTTCTTTAGGGCATTGTTCGAGACTAAACTTGTCTCTCTTAGCTATCGGGGTGTCTTCTTGTTCTTCTAGTTTGCAGTTCTGCATGCCAAATCTTTGCAACACTTTCTCAATGTAGCTCTTTTGTGATAATCCAAGAATACCTCGAGAACGATCCCAGTGTATCTGGATCCCCAGAACAAAAGAAGCTTCCCCAAGATCTTTCATCTCAAATTTCTTTGATAGAAATTTCTTAGTATCGTGTAGCAATCCCGAGTCATTAGTGGTAAGCAGAATGTCATCCACATACAAGACCAGAAAAATACACTTACTCCCACTAAACTTGTGATACACACAATCATCAACAACATTACTCTCAAAACCTAACGAGACTACTACTTGATGAAACTTGTGGTCCCACTGACGAGAAGCTTACTTGAGCCCATAGATAGATTTCTTTAATTTGCAAACCATAGAATTTAGGTCTCAAGACACAAAGTTTTCAGGTTGCACCATATATATCGTCTCATCAATGTCGCTATTGAGAAACGCCATCTTTACATCCATTTGATGTAACTCAAGGTCAAAATGTGCAACTAATGCCATAATTATTCTGAAAGAGTCTTTCGTGGAAACCGCAGAGAAAGTCTCCTTAAAATCAATGCCTTCTTTCTGAGTAAAGCCTTTAGCTACAAGACGAGCCTTATATCTTTCCACATTACCATTCGAATCCATCTTGGTCTTAAAAATCCATTTACAACCAATAGGTTTCGCACCGTCAGGTAATGGGACAAGATCCCAAACTTGATTGTCTTGCATTGACTTATACTCTTCATTCATGGCATCAATCCACTTTTGAGAGTTTGAATCCTGCATGGCTTGACGGAAGTTGATATGATCATTTTCCATCAATCCATTATTATCCTCATTTTCTTAGATAAATACCACATAATCATCCGGAATAACATTTCTCTTCTCTCTAGTGGACCTCCTTAGTGGCACTAGTTCTTGAGGTTGTTGAGTTTGTTCTTCCTGAATAGTTTCAACCTGAGTAGGGAGTTCTTCAACATTATCTTGTTGAGGTTCTGTATCTACTTCTCGGCTAATGACAGGAGTAGAAACCTGAACATCATCAGAAGCAGTAGTAGGTGTTGAGATCGACTCCTCCTCAAAGGTAATGTCTCTAACCTTATTTATTCCCCAGACTCAACATCCTAAAAGAATACCACATTTTTCGTCTCAAAAATAGATCATCTAGTGGGATCATAAAACTTAAAACCCCTTGATTTTTCTGAGTAACCAATAAAGTAGCTGCTAACTGTTTTGGAGTCCAATTTTCTTTCATTTGGCCTATAAGGCCTAGCCTTAGCTGGACATCCCACATGTGAAAGTGATTTAGACTCGGCTTTCGACCAGTCCAAAGCTCAAAAGGTGTTTTAGTAGCTGCTTTAGTTGGTACCCAGTTGAGATATAAGATGCAGTCTTTAGTGCATCTCCCCAGAGTGATTCTGGTAAGGACGAATGACTAATCATACTCCTCACCATATCCTTTAGAACTCTGTTTTGTCTTTCAACAACACCATTCATGCTAGGCGTCCCCGACATGGTGTGCTGTGGGACGATTCCACAGCACAAAGCCCTGGACATTGTTCTATTGAACCATCATATTTGCCGTAGTAATCACCTCCACGGTTAGATCTGTAGCTTTAATTCTTTTGTTGAGTTGATTCTCAACTTCAGCCTTAAAAACCTTGAACATATCCAGTGCCTCTGATTTTTCATGAATTAGATATAGATACCCATATTGTGAGTAATCGTCTATAGATGATACAAAATATTACTGACCATTCCAAGAAGCCTTAGGAAATGGCCCACAAATGTTTGTATGTATCAATTCTAAGACGTCTGTAGTTCTGTTGGTACCTAATCTCTTTATATTGGTCTATTTTCCTTTAACACACTCAACACAAATATCAAGATCCAAAAAGTCAAGTGTATCGAAAATACCGTCTGACACAAGTCTCTCGATTCTGGTTTTTTAGATATGACCTAAACGCTTGTGCCATAATTTAGCTGAATTTTCTTTATTTAATTTTCGCTTAGTACCTCTTGATTCAACATGCATGGATTCATTATACGAAGTAATAATATCTAGCATATATAGATTGTCATAAGCACTTAATGAATCGACACCAACAATATTAGAATTTAATTAAAGACTAACTGACAATTTCCAAATGAAAAAGTAAAACCAAATTTGTCCAATAAGGAAACAGAAACCAAATTCCGTCTAAACGATGGTACAACAAAAGTGTCTTTCAAATCCAAGAAAAAGCCAGTTCCTAATAACAATCTAAAATGCCCTATTGCCTCCACTTCTACCGACTTGCCATCACCCACAAAGATGTATTTTTCACCATCAGATGGATTTCGGTAGCTTAGGCAACCTACATTAAAATACTTATGTGAGTAATAGCACCAGAATCTATCCACCAAGTGTTTCCAGGTACTGAAGCTAAATTAACTTCAGAACATACCAAAGCAAGAAATGTACCTTTCTTCACACGCCAAGCGCGATACTTGGTACAATCATTCTTTTTGTGTCCAGGTTTGCCACAAAAGTAACAACCATCCTTACTTTCATTTTTCTGTTTCTTTTGTGCTGGACCCTTATCATTAGCAACTTTCTCAACATTATTTTTCCTTTTGCCCTTATCCTTGAAAGTACTGGCCAGCTGAGCAATCTCAGTTCTTTCTTGCTTCAACCTTTCTTTCTCTTGCACATAGTATGAAATGAGCTCATTAAGAGTCCACTTCTCGCTTTGACAGTTATGACTGACCTTAAACTGACTGAATTGTGTAGGAAACGAAATTAACACTAAATGCACGAGTAAGTCCTAAGATACCTCGAGCTTTAGTGCCCTTAACTTTGAAGCAAGATGAGGCATCTCCATGATGTACTCCCTTATATTTCCTTTGCCATTATACTTGAGTGATATCAAGTTAGCCAAAAGCGTACTTGTCTCGGCCTTATCATTTTTAACAAAATGCTTTTTAATTTCTACAAGGTACTCACTGGCCGTAGTAACTTCCTAAGAAGATGTGCCTCGAAAGGCTTCTGGAATGCCGCATTTAATGATCATCAGACTAACGCAATTTGAGCGCTCCCACTTCTCAAAGTTCCACTTTTCCTCTGCAGAACTTGCATCCGTAAGAAAAGTGGGTTGCTCAAACCTTAGCGCATAGTCCAGATCCATGCAGTCCAAAATGATCATAATATTTTCTTTCTAATCCGTGAAGTTTCACCCATTGAGCAAGGGGATGTTGTTGGTGTTAGCAAAAATAAAAGTAGCAGACATCATAGCTGAACAGAGAACAAAACCAAAATTAACCGTCATGCTCACATTAAATCGAGTAATCAATCATTAAATTTAAATAAGTTGGTAACATCTCGAGGCACCTAGCACAACATTAATATCAATTCTTTGGACAATAATATTAAGTTGTAAGTGGCTACCTCTTGTAGTGATCAAACACTGACAATAAATCATGTCAAACAATATTGTCTTCCTTTGGCCTGACAAATCACTTACATGGATAACCTTATAATTGTCACGTATTTACCACCATAGGTGTTTGTGCATTTCAAGCCAAGTATTATCCTTTCTTAGGGCCGATTAATACCCACATGAATACACACAAACACAAACGTTATTCTTAATGAATAAATCTATACAAGAGAGGTCACTTTAGCGACTTCTTGTATCAATAAATCCACCTTGAATATTAAACAAAATAAATTGGGACATGAGATGCACCAAACAAATTTAAAATAAAATGATTGAACCATGTACTTGCACATATTACATGAGTGTTAATCAATTGGAGCCAGTTTGTAAACATAATACACTACAATGGGGCACTAAATGAAAACTATAACAATGTAACCCACAATTCTGAAAACTACATATCAGCCCCAAAATCACAAATTTTTTGGTAAAAAAGACCATCTTCCCCAAATTCCAATTTTCGAAAACCCATCACAATAGTACAGACTTGGATTTCATGTGCTTAATCCAAAAGCAACAACATTGAATTCTTTATAACAAAATTGCACGTAGATTTATGGCAAACAAACTGATGAGCATTTTGCATAACTCTTAAAACCAAATTCTTAATATTGTATACTGAAGCATGAATCCAGAAAAAAGAATCAAAGACCCATACCAAGACTGAGAGTTGTTGGGTTCCAATTTCAAGATTTCCAAATATAAAATAAACAAATAAGCCTTAAAGAAAAATCAAGAAACTTCAACTGCACCAGGATCGCATAAGAACAAACAAACATCCAAAATTATCTTGAAACCACCGAAAAGAAAACCAGAATATTAACTCTACATCTGAATTCATTAATCTGCATCCCTCAAAACCGAAAACCAGAAAGGGATAACAGATTCCAAATTCAGATATAAACCATAGATCGAAAATATAATTTGGAAACTGAATCCACAAATCCAAAAATCAGAAAACCCAATTTCTCTTTTAACGAAAAACTATAATTCTTCTCAAATCTCAGAAAATCATGAATAGAGTAGAGTGGCTCTGATACCACTCGTTAGAAATCGAAATTACAAAATGGCATACTTTAATTCACGAAATCCACAAAAGCATGCTTTGACAGATCTACCATGATAATCCGAGAAAGAGAATAGATTAATCCTAATCGCGGAAGCATACTGAATCCATTAGGGGTTAAGAAATTTGGATCTGGTTTTGGTCTTCCAGATGAGCGGTTCTCCTGAGAGTTCTGTATATTATGTATATTACGTTCTGTAAGGGAGACATATATTTTCTTCCTTTTAAGAACCATCGCTCGGGGACCATAATTGTTTTGTATAAGTATCCCCTTTATTTTCCATTTGGTCCCTCAACAAATAGAAAATCACCTAATAGTATCTACACATTTAATCCCATGACAATTTGATACCCGTTTAATCCAAAATTAAAACCTTATTAGATCTCTTTAATTGGATTATACCGTAAGACATCTATGCACATTTAATTAAAATATCTAAGTCCAAATTAAATATTTCCAACAACTGTTACTAGCTGCTGCCTCTACAACTACTAGTATGCGACGATCATATTGTTGATTACAATGTGTTACAACGGAAAGCCTTCAACAATGTCTTTTACAAACAAAAAAAATACAACAAAATGTAAACTGACTATTGCAACTTGTATTAGACAAAGCCGAGTCGAGATGTACTAATTCCGTAAGAGAAATACATCTCAGCTAGTGCTTATGGTACGATGTAATGTCCCCAAAGATAAAACGGCTTAACCTTTTTTGTGCAGTAGCACCACTGACACAAAAGCACCTTTCGAACTTGAAGGAGTGAGAACTGTTTGCTGGATACGAATGCAAAATGATGTGTTATTGGAAATGTTGCAGCACTTTCGAAATATGCAGTCAACATAAAAGACGATGTTGTATAGTGATGAATTATTCGGCTATATGTCACAATACCTATAATAAATTAAATGTGACACTCATTTAATTATTTTCTTCCAACGTCGACTACTCTTTGTTATTTTGAGTAGACCTATCATATTTTCTCCTTAATTATTAATTTCTTAATTGATTATTTTATGACTTAAGTAATATTGGACCCTTTAAATTTAGGAGACTTATTTCACTAAGTGCCATACACCCGATAGAATTAAGAACTTGATTTTAGAATAAGTGATTGTTGGACTTATTATCAATTTGGGATTTATATTATATATCAAATATCATCAATTTTGGGACAAAAAATAAAATAAAATATTATGGTACAATTCCTATATGGACGGCCAAAGGGTTATTTTGGTGTAGAAATACCTTTCAATCCTTATACAAATATTCCACCTTGTAAGACCCCACATTTCGATAACAATGTAATTAACATTATAATAATTATTTTAATATAATGGATTCACTTTTGTGATTAAGTGTATTTGCCTTAATGAATTGTTTTTCAATAACACTACTAGTTTAATAACATAAATTAAGTTGGAATTATATATTTGATATATTATATCGATAATGTGATAATTCGAGTTTATTAGAATTTAAATTGAACTTTATTAATTATATTTAGTTAGAATTGGAGCATTTGGATTATTAGTTTAATTGAGGATTAACTAGATTAATTAGAATATCAAGCTTATGTTTTAGTTGAACTATTATAATTATTCCTTGGATTTATTTTGGAGACACCTATGTTATTCATTAATTTTTTTTAGCCTAGTATTTAATTGTGGAACAAACATCCTAGCATATTCTAACCAATTTCTATACCATGTTTTTAGTAGATTACTTAACTCATTGTCCTTCTTGGTTAAGCTAAAGCGTACTCATTATTGAAATTAAGAGGAAATTACACAAAATGCCCACATTTTTCAAAAAAAGACAAAAATGTCACCCTATTCCAAATATACCCGACCATTGCTTTTTACCCAAAAATACCCTGCCTTTTAGTCGCTATCCGCTTTTACCCCCCACTTTCTTAACCTAGGTAAGTCAAAATTCTTCTTGGTTCGTCTTCTTCATCCGTTTTTGAGTTCGCGCCCGTTTTTCTTCCGATTCTTCAGGTGTTCGTAGGCCACGTTCTCCATTAGTGCTTTTAGTTTCATTCGTCGTTCGAGCTTCATCCTTCATCACGTTATTCCTAGGGTTAGTTTGTCTTCAAACCGTTGGTATTCGTGTTATTAATGGCCCCTAAAAAAGCGATCCAAAAACTCACATCATAAGAGAGTTTTGAGAAGTTCTTCAAGATAGCAAAGTAGATTCCTCGAAAAAGAGGAAAGTTCGAAAGGTTCTTTGCAGGTTCTATGGATTCTAAGAAGAGGAAAGTAGAAAAAGTTTTTGAGAAAGAAGCGGTTCTGGATGTTAAATCTCCTTCCAAAGTTGTGAAATCGAATGCCAGTGTGAAAGTTGCTGGGAAGAAGAAGGTTTCCTTTGAAGAAACCGATGTTGCTGAGGTATGAGTTTTGTGTATTTTGATTTGTACTCTTGTTTTTGTTTCGATGTTGTTTCTTATGTGTTTCTTATTTGTTTCTGTTATGTTTCATTTTTTTTATGCGTTTTAAGTTGAAATGATTGTTGATTTTGTGTTTCTTTTATGTCTCTGTTTTGTTTCATTGTTGTTTCTAGGGTTTCAAGTACGTTCTTGACCTGATCGGTTTCGATGCTCGAGTAAATCGCCTTTTCGTTTGATGTTATTAAGAATATAAAGACTACCTTAATCGACAACCAACCGGAGGCATTTAAGAGGACTGTTTTGATACTTCCTGAAATGAAAGAAGTTGATTTCCCAAATCGGCTTGTTCATTCTCTGTTGAAACGCCAAGTCGTCCACTCGAAGAAGGACGAAATTGTTGTTTCTGTGGGTGGGAAGTTGTTGCGGTTTGGGTTGGGTGAGTTTGCTATTGTTACCGGTTTGAATTGTGTTGGTGTTAAGCCTTCTTTGTCTGGTGATGTTCAGAATTCGGTTATATTTCAGAAGTATTTTGCTAGTAGGAACAAGTTTAATAGGCAGTCGATCGAGGAATGTTTTTTACTCCGTGTTTGGGGGGATGAGGATTTAGACGCACTGAAATTGGCTTTACTTTATTTTATCCATTTTTTTCTTTTTACTTCTACTGGTAGTTCTGTGGATATGTCATTTTTTGAATTGGTTGACAAGGATATGGATGTCTTGGACACCTATCCTTGGGGTAGTGAGTTGTTCGATGTGACGATACGTGAGTTGAGGCAGCAAATACTGTACAGAAACAAACTTCAAGGCGAGGAGAATCCTGGTGGGAAGCGTACGAAATTCTATAGACTTCAAGGATTTCCGTTGGCTTTCCAGATATGGTTCTATGAGTGTTGCCCTGAAGTGAACGGCAAGTTTTGTGCTCGGGTTGACTGTGAGATCCCGAGGATTTTAAACTGGACGTGTTCAAAGTCCGGGAAAGACAACAAAGTTCGTGCCGAAGACCTTGACATGAAGATATTCAATCGGTCGGCTGAACAGGCAATATGATTTTACTATTTATTTTCTTCCTGTTTTGTTTTATTTATGTTTCAGAATTGTTTCTTTTATGTTTCTGAGTCTTGATTTATTTATTTTTTTTATTTCAGTTGGGTTTGATGAACTTGTGGCCTACTGATGATGAGCTGGTGCAGCTGGGCATTCAGACATTCTATGATAAATCAAAGTACACATTCAGCCCGGTTGACGATGATTTTGTTGTTGGAAGGTTGAAGAGGAAGGAGGGTGTGGGTGGTAGTGGCTTGAAATGCACCGTGACGACATTGCTAGGAATCGGTTGTTTTCTAAGGAATTTGAGGCTTTTAAGGTTTCAACTTCAAAATTCTTGGAAGAACAATTTGCTATGGTTTTGTCTGAACTTGCCGATATTAAGAGCAAACTAGAGGTTCTCAATCCTCATACTTTTTTTCGTTATTTTTAATTATAAGTATTTTTTTTGTTATCTTTCTTGTTTTTTCCTGTTGTTTCTTTTTTGTTTATTTTTTGTTTCTGTTCATCACATGGCTGTTGTTTTTTATGTAGGTTCGTGCTGTTGTTGATGAAGGTGAGAAGGTTGTTGAATCGGAGTCTACGAGTGAAACTGAATCTAATGGCATGTCCTTAGGTTCAGGTTCTGAGGAAGATGCAGATGAGGAAAAACATGGAGATGATGAGGTTGATGACGGGAATGTGGATGTTCCCACTTTGCCAAGCCGGAAAAAAGATGACGCTGGTGAAGGTGATTTTAGTCTTTGCGGGAGGGTGTTGCGGCTAGTGGTTTGGTTAATCTAGAACAGGGCACTGATAATGTAGTTGATGAATCAAGGAAGGATGGCAGCGAGAGGGAGAATGTGTTTGATGAATCAATCAAGGAACGTGGCGAGGTTGAGAAGGTTGCTGATGAGACGATCAAGGACGGTGGGGAGGAGCGAGAAATTCCTTAGTTCTCGGGAACTTGACAACCTCACCCCTTCTTAAATTGACAATATATTAAAACCGCAAGTCAAGCCGCACTAGGAAAGGTGTGTTTAAATTATAGGTTCTGTTTTTTTTTGTTTTTTGGATTCTTTTGTTATTTGTTATTTTATTCCCTTTTGTCTTGTTTTTTTCTTGTTTCGGGTGTTTTGAAACTGTCATGTTGAAGGTGGTGAACCCGGAGATGTGGTGATTGGATTGGAAGATGCCGACGACAAAGATGCCGTTGTGGATGATGGGAAAAAAGTCCCAAAGCCCTTGGTTAAGGAAGGTGCCCGTGGACGAGAATATGGGTGAAGGTCCGGGATAAGGGCCCTGTCGGATGGGTTGAACGACCGCTTGCGGAAGGGTTTGATTCTCAAGGGTATACACCTTTATTATTTTCATATTTGTAATTAGTTGCTATCCTAAAACAATCCTGAAACCATTTTGAAACATATATGAAACAATTTCATAAATGTTTATAAATTTGTGATTAGTGTGTTGTTTTTGGTTTTGTGTTTATTTGATACTCTTCTTCGGACCGAATCGATACTCGGAGGAAGATGACAAAGTTGAGCCTTCCTTGAAACTTGGTGTCCGTGAAGTGAAGTCGAAGTCATGGTTTCACAGCCTGTATTATGTTGACGAGTACTTGGCTTCTTCCGTAAGTTTTTCTTGTATTCCATGTTGTTTTCTGAATTGTCCCTTCTTTTTTTGATTGTGTTTTGTGTTTACTTTGCAAAGATATTGATGTTCTTTTCTACTATCCGAGGAAGAAGTTCCTATACGGGCATAGTGCTGTGACATTCACAACGACGGATCTGATATTTGATCGGTGCATCCAAAGCATTTACAAGAAATATTGCCAAGTTAACAAAAGAAAAAAGAAACATTTTGATCTTTCCATGATCAATGTCAATACGACAATTGTGGACTATATCATGGGATATGATATAGCTTGCGGACGGCCATGGTCGGAAGTTGACCACATTCTGTTCCCCATACATTGCATTGACATGGAGCATTGGGTACTGGGACGGTTGAGCGTGAAGGAGAGAACCATCTATTTGTACAATTCGTTGAAGACGGATGATTCTGTGAAAGTGGCTGCTCAAGCCGTGAAAGCCTACATCTCCCTCCTTCCTAGATTCCTGTCCCTGGTAGCCTTTTATGGTGTCCATCCCAATGTTGTACTTGGCAAGGGTGCGTATTCCGGTGATCCGAATGCTGCTATGAAAGTCGTCGTTGTGAAAGACATTCCTTTGCAGACCAAGAAGTACGTTTTTTCTATGTATTTCCGATTTGTTCGTTCTTTCTTGTCGTTTTGTTTTAGTTGTTTTATATGGCCGATCGTCTATTTTTTACATTTGTTTTTGCAAATGGATCGTGGTGTTTTTGTTGCTGTTACGCCGAATATTTTGTTGCCGGAAGAAAATGGATCTTTGAGGCGTTTGACGTAGAGAATGAGCGCTCAAGGTTTAGTCATTTGCTCTACAACCACGCCGAAGTCAAGCAACAAAACGGCGACGAGGGCAGACGCGACATTGAAATTCTTCCTCCACTCCCGAAGGACTGCAGGGAATTGTTGTTACGAAAATCCTGATAAATTGTATAATCACCTGAACAGATTTGTATTAATTTTGGTACTTTTAGTATTATGGGGTATTTGGTATTTATAATAGTCTTCCTTGGATGATTTCACCAATATTGACTGTTTTGATTATCGATTAGATTTTCTTGGTTGTATGTTTCAACAACCGCAGGCGAGTTACGAGATGTTTTCCGATTAATGTATTGATGTTGCTTTGTTCGGGATTCAAATTATTTTGCATTTTGTGTTACGTTTCTTATGGTTCAACCTGGTAAATGTTTTCGTTGTACAATAGAAACATATCTCAAAACACATTCAAACAAATATTTGTCTTGTCATCTTATTGTAAGAAACATATTTGAAACAACATAGAAACAATTTGCTTTTGATTCTATATATGTGGAAGTTGTATCAATTACACGTATATTCGTAATAGTAATATTGTACTATGAGTCCTATTTTGTTTTTGGTTGATTCCTACATGTTTTTCTATTATGACCAGGATCCCCACATCTACCACATTTGCTCTTGGCGCTTTTCTCCCAAGCTGCCTTGTGTCTCCTTTTCTTTGGCCTTCCAGATTTTGCCTTGCCCTCCGTGAGAACCACCATTGTGTTGATTTCTTCCGCACGACCCAGTACCTTCATGTGGGATTGGGTACACTTTGTTTCCAAATAAGCTTCCATTGTTTCCTTCATGTAGTATGACGAGCGAGATTGGTGCGGATCCGCATTCAAATCTTTTACTACCGCTAAAGCATGTGGGCATGGAATTTCATCCATTTGAAACTTGTTGCATGTGCAAGTCCTTTTTCCAGTCCACAACAAATATCTTCTCAGCTTCTGTGACTTTGAAGATAAAGTCATTTGATCGCTTCACCAAACATAAATGAAACATATAAGAAACATGTTTGAAACAATGTAGCAACTGATGAAAGTTTGCATTAAATTACCCTTAAATTTAGTGAAATGGTGTAGTTTTTCCCCATATACTCTTCAGCTCTTTTTGTCATCCTTGTGAATGTTGATTTTGCTTCAATCTGATGTCTGCACATCCAATCTTGAACTAAAGATCTCAAGTATTCGAGCAAAGTTGTTACTGGTAGGTCTCTCCCGGCCACTGTCGCTGCATTAAGTGATTCTGCTATGTTTGAGGTCATGACAAAGTATCGCTTTCTCTGACAGTGGAGTCGTGCCCATTTCTCGTAGCCGATGTTTGACAAATAGAGTCTAATTCTGCTATTTATGCTGTCAAGTGCAGACATTTGCTTTTGGAACTCTTCATTCGTGTATGCTTTTCTTCGCCGCTATGAACCGGATCTCGTATTTTGCTGTTTTTCCTTTTGAAGTTTGCCTTCAAATTGTTCAAGAGATGATACGTGCACAACCCGTGAGAGACCTCGTGGATATACCGATCGTTAAAATAATATACTTGTGAGAAAATTTTGAAACTACATGTGAAACATGAAAGAAACATATATGAAACAAACATGAAACATCATATAAAGAAAAATTTTACATTGTGTACCTCCTTTATTGTCGTCTCGATACTCATGTGTCATGCGAGACTATGCACATCCCTTCCCCGAGTCCAAAGGTTTGTCTTATCTTTGTGAAAAACCACAACCACTCCCATCGTTCTCGTAATCCACTATCAAAAAGCCAATGGGAAAATGCTCCCATTGGCATCCTGTGCAAAAGCAGAACAACAAAGTTCCCCATAGCTTGCTTTGAGGAACGCGTACCATCAACAACAATAACAAAGCTGCGCCGCCTCCATCCTTTTATCGATGCACTTATAGCCATGAACAAGAAGAGGAACGTGTCATCCTCCTTTTCTTACTATTTCGATCGACCCGGATTCGCTTCTCCAACATGTACAAGTAAGCGGTAGTTTCGATAAGACTCATCCGCCTCCCCTTATTACCTCCAGCGCTTTTTCTTTCGATCTCCATGCCTTTTTGTAGTCGAGACTTATTCCATGCTCGTCTTTCATGTCTCTAATTATATCCGTCGGCGTGTGTAGACTGTTTTTGATGTTGTTGAGGTACTTTGATTTGATAAGGTCCCCAACTATTTTTGCCGTGGCGTGCCTATTGTCGCTCATCCTCTTATCGAGCGTACATGTGTGTGTTCTTTCGTGCTCTCTTACTATGAATGTTTTTGTACCGATGTGGAAGATGCTTTCAAATGCCAATTGCAATTTTCATCTATACTTTTACGTAGTATTTCTGTTTGCACGACCTCTTCACCTTATATTGGAAATGATTTTTCAAGGCAAAACAAATGAGCTGTTTGATCAATTCCTCCTTGGTGTTGTAGATATCCCCCTTTTGGAATTCTTCTTCAGCATGCACAGTTTCTTGAATTCCCATTGAGTCTTCTTCTCCGACCACATTTACTCGCTAATGAGGTTTGCATAGTCGATGTAGTCAATCGCGTTCTGGTCCATGTTTTCCTTCAGTGAGCTCTCTATAGACATGCTGCTGGTTCCTTCTGTTACATTTTGTTGTGTTGTTATTTCCAAACTCGGTTCGTTTCTTACTATATCTATGCACAAAGGGAACTTCATCCATCCGTTTCTTTGCTTTTCACTTCCGTAGAATTTGAGATTGTAATCACTTTCTATTTTCAATGGTGGCGAGTCTCTGTCAATTTGTATCTAATCTGCATATCTTCCATATCTTTCTTGTATTGAATTTGTTGTTCTAAGATCCCCCTTAGTGTCTTTGAATGTGTCTTTGTCCAAAGGGAATGAGTATTCTGTTATCTCAAAGTTCTGTACTCTCCATTTTCTCCCCATTGTCCATTGTGGTATACTACATTGGGATTTGCTCCATCCAACTCGTGGATTTCGATGAATAGTCGGCTAAGTGAAACATAAACGAAACATAAATGAAACATGAATGAAACAATGTTTATGTATGTCAAGAAGCAAGGCGAACGAAACAATCGTGAAACATAAAAGAAACATACGTGAAACAAGAAAGAAACATATGTGAAACAATCACGTAATGTCATCGCATTCGATTTTTTCCCAGTTGACACGTTTTATTCTTAAATAATCACGAGAAGCAATGTTTGTAGGATTTTGGATCATAATTCGAACTAAATAAGTATTTTGAAGCTTACAACTTCCGTGGTTTTTGGATATGCATGCAAAATTACTCGGTTCAATTCAATGTCAATCTCGGTCAATACACATTGAATCCTAAATCTCAATCAGAAAATCATGAAATATATCTAAATAAGGTATTCTCGAACAAGATAAACAAATCTCATTTTTTTTTACCTTTTGGTCTTCTTCTTCCTCAATATTGATCTTGAATTGTGATCTCTAACAATCGGGTTTTTTTCCTTCGATCCGTGTTTCCTCGAATCATGCCTTTCCTCTGTTTTTCGTTTGTATTCGGGATTGTATTTACATCGAGATCCTGCCGTGATCGGCCCGTGATTTTGGAGGGGAAACGCAGATCTTTGAAAATGGGTAGTTTTGTCCTAATCTGTTTGAGTTGGGTATATTTGGGAACAATTTGGCCAAATCGGGCATTTTTATGAAACATCCCTGCCGGGTGGACATTTTGCTGGTATTGGGTCTCCAAAATCGGGTATTTGTGTCCTTTTCCCTTGAATTAATTAGACACGAAAGTTTTGCCCAGATATTAGTTTAGCTTTCAAGTCTTTTGAGCCCAAATGAATTGAGCCTATTATCTTGACTTCCTTTTAACCCTTTAGACAGGACAAACTTAGCCCATTAGTTAAATTGTGTATGGAACAAAGCAAGCCCAAGTCCATTACTTATTAGTCTTCTACATATATATACACACTATACGCATGTAAAGGAAAAAAAAAAAAAAGGACTCATTTCTTCTCCTCCTTCAGTTAACAATAAAACAAAAATTATAATTTCTGTCATTCCAAGCAAACTCACGGCCGAGAGCTACACTAGGTGAGTGAGGAATTTTCTTTCTCTAAACTTCTTAGCCCCTTGTTCTCTAAAAACCATAACCTTTGTTCGTATTAAATTAGGCAAAAATTGGAGCACAAAATCGCGAGTTCTAGGTTAAAAATTGAGGAACATATTCAACTCGAATTTCACAGGAAATTACACCATTAGACTTCTAATCGCTCGAGGAACTTGGAAATATTTGAATTTTGGAGCTCGATAATTCTTTCACACTATAATCAAGTTTTGAATATGCAATTACGAATTGAACTAAAAATTTAAAATACATATCTAAAGTAACATCACATTAAAAAATTGGGATGAAATCAATATAAAAATGTCTAAACCTTATAACAATTCAAAGATGTCTAAACCTCCAAAAACAAATCGATATCAATGATATCTGTACCCACCTTAATCATAAACCTAAACCCTAAAATAATACCATTGATAGTATATTTTACTAAGATAAATATTAATTAAAATTTTCTTTTACGAATAAAAATAAAAAATAAATAAATGTATATACACATAATTTTTTTAATTTTCATAACTTGATATGGCAAAGTTCAGATGGCAAAGTGTAAATACTTCTATTTGAATTTTAGCTAAAGACGGTTTTGCCTTCACATGGAGGGCACGTGCCGGAATATTCGGAGAATATTCCACCTAGGCGATGATCAAGTTATAGGGCAAAGTCAAAAAAAACTCAGATAGTTTGTATGGTAAATTGTAAAGAAAAATAGCTTATATGGTAAAGTGCAAAAAACCGCATAGTTTGGGGGGTTTAATGTTTTTTCTCTAAAACTTTAATCCAATAATTAGAATCAAAGCAAAAAAAATAATCCCCCTACTTAGACAACTTTCGGCCATAGCAATTTAGGGGGGGGAATCAATTCTAATTTTTTGTCCTATTACACCACTTACCTCCCAACAATTCACAATTCAACACATAAAGACCAAAACACAAAATTTAGCCATCCTACGCACCAAATTTTCAGCCATAGTAAAAGAATAGGAGGAATCGAATTCACTTTTCATCTTAAAACTTATACAACTCTTTCAACCTCTCCTCATTTCCATACTTAGACAAAAACACACAAAATTCTCTCTCGTTTCTTCCATTAGGGCTGAACACAATAAGAGCAAGGTGAGAAATTTTTACTTCTTCCAACTCCATTTTCCTTCTTAGAACTTCAAACATATGCCTTCATCTTCTAACTTGTTGAATATTTCCTTATTGAGGTACTCCTAGAGGTTGATTTTTTGAAGAATTAAGGAAGATCAAGACTTGATTCTAAGCTTGAAGAGAATATTCAAAGCCACTCTAGAAAATAAGAAGTTAAGGTGAGAAATTGTGATTTTTAGTATTTTTTCTTTTGACAATTTAAGGACTTCATTTTGACTCAAGGATTTGAAATTTCGAAGCTTAGGGGCTGGACCTATAGAGCTCGAGTTTGAGGTTAGAAGCTTGAATAAAGAAGTTCATTTTTGGATACTACTTGATGACATTAAGGTAAGAATTAATCAATTTGTTTCAATATATTTTCTTTGGACTTGAGAACTCAATTTTAACACCAAATATGGATATGGTGACATTAGGGGCCGAACTTGGAATATTAGGACTAAGAGCTTGGATTCTTAAGAAGATCTTCACCTTTAACCACAACCCGAAAAACTACTACGAGGTGGGTGAACTACAAAAATGCATCATTCTTTCTACTAGTGCATAAAAATGCATGCTCATGTGATAATGTGGTATTTTATGAAATATAGCAAGTATTTATGAGATTCATGTTTTAATGAAATTTGAGAAAATAAAAAAGATGAGTTTGATATTCTTTTCTTGCAAAAATTGTTTATAAAATGCTCATCATTATGTTTTTATAATTTATGATGCTATGCATATTTAAATATGATTTAGAAATATTTAATATGAATTTTTATACACTATTAGAATTATGGACTTGTAACTTGCACAAAGAAATTTGAAGCTTGGGTCAATTTTGCAATTATTGTGAAATACAGGACCAAAAGTGCAAATATTAAAAACTGTGAAGGCCTCCTCTAAAAATTCGAAATATTGGACCCAAGACTCTGTAAATTACATATATTAAGTGACTTGAAAGATTTGAGACCCCTTCAGGGTAAGAAAACACAATACAGAATAAGCATGATACCAAAATGTAAAATTATAAAACTTAAAGGGCCAAAACTATAATTTTAAAAACTTGGGCAGTCTTGATGCCTCAAAATTTTATCGACTTATTTATTATGGTATTTTGAACCTTTATTTCAAATTTATAACCATTTGACTTGAAACGAGCCTTTAATGACCAAAAATCACTTTTGGGCCAAAATTATAATTTTTATAAATGAGGTACCTAACTTACGAATTTTCAAAATTTTTTTTACCACAACTTATTACTGTCCAAAGAAGTACTTGAAAATTAGAATCACCTCAAAATCCTTTCCGGTTTAAGAATTACCTAATTTTAAAATATCAAGCTAAAAACCGCAACTTTGGAAACTAGAGGGCACATCTGCAAATTTTATAAATATGTCCGGAGTCTCTAAAAAAATATAAATCTCTAGAAATTTAGAAAAAAATTAAAACTGACTTTACCCTTTTCCGAGTCCGAAATTGAAACTTGCCGAATTTTTGAACCCGGTAAGGAAATATTCTCCTTAGTAAAAATAATTTTATTTTAAAACTTACTAAGGATCTTGATATTGATATTTCAAACTCAGCTTCCTTATAAAAATTTAAGATATATTTTTTCATAATTATCTAACAAAAATATCGAGCTTGACCATAATGCACCGAACCAAATATGGAATCCGGCTAGGTTATCCTCCCGATAACTAGACCGCGAGTTTTAAAATAAATATCAGACATTGTGTGTGTTGGGAAATTTATTTTATAGATTTTGATGAATGCCACGTAAAACTTAAACTAGAAAGTTGGCACCCCATTTTCCTTGTAATCTTCATTGTAATAGATAGGGCTGGAAAAGCTGAGTCAAGTCAGCTATGCCTGGAAATACAAGAAGTCAACTGAAGACTGAAGTGAAAACTCCGCTGTGGAACAACTGAGTAAGGCCAAGAAGGGAGATCAAGAACTTGATTGAAGATGTATCAGCTGAGGAACAACTGTGTGAAGTGTCAGTCAAAGTCATCTCAAGAAGCCAAGTCACAAGTTGAAAGTGACATATGAGTCTTTAAATGATTGGAGCAGACTCAAGTCACCTGGGGAAATAGGCAACAACCAAGTGGAGTTAACTGAAATGAATCCGTTGCATAGAAGTCAAGAACATTACTTAAATAAGTAATACTTCCATGCTGCCAGGTCTTAAAGTGCTCATCCCAGAAACGTGCAAAAGGAATAAACCAATGGGAAGCACTGCACCTCGTGTCAGAATCTGAAAAGCTGCACAATCATTTAATACGAGGAAAGGTCTACATCTCAAGATTGAAGACCAAGAAAAGACAAGCCAACGAACACAAGTGTCTTTTGAAAATCAACCTATCTCTTCAACGGGAAGATTTTTCAAAGTTCACTTTAAAAGGCTGAGGAAATTCATTGAGAAAAGATTACCTTGAATACCTGAACCACGAACAAGCAAGCAATATTCAAGCTGAAAACCTGCAAATATTCTCAAAGATATTCAAGCAAATCCTCAAGCCTGAAACTCGAAGGAAATCAATCCAACAC
Source organism: Rehmannia glutinosa (assembly GCA_016081115.2). Lineage (NCBI taxonomy): Eukaryota > Viridiplantae > Streptophyta > Magnoliopsida > Lamiales > Orobanchaceae > Rehmannia > Rehmannia glutinosa. Next base: position 79,554 of record JABTTQ020000637.1, on the reverse strand, counting down.
AAAGCTGTGAAGGAAAGACAACTTCAAACTGTTGAAGAGGAAACTTTTGAAGAATCAAAAGGGGTCTACTTTCCAAGGAGGATTGTAGGAAGGTTCAAGGTCGAACCAGTATCAAGTTATTGGAGAGCTTCGTGATCAAATCCAAGAGCTTGAGAAAGTGAGCTGAAGTAGCAAAGCGCAAACGCCTGTGAAGAAGTTCGAGTCGGACGAGAAGCCACTGTGTGTGACCAAGGCTGTCTATAGATCGTTCACCACTCAGAACCGATCACATTTTAGTGGATTCCTCCAGGAGTTGGAGAAGAGAGGATTAGTCGTGTCATTTATTTTTCAAAGACATTTATATTTCTCGCATATCTACTTTATATCCGCTATAAACTCATTTGCTATCCAAACTGATTAATAACCAAGTGCTAAAATGAAGTGTTAAAACAAGTTTAAAATAAATCAAAGGGTGTTAAGTCTTCCGCTGATAAAACCAACACAACCAAGTTAAGTTTCAGGTTAAACAGCTGAGTTATTTTATCAACAAATCTATCGAGTCGGTGAGTGGCTAACTCTAATTGAACAACCAACTTAGCAGTGTCCCTCAAGGACTTAGCTGTTTGTGTTAACTCTGTAATTTATTTAAAAGGACTAAATCAAACATTTGGTAAGGTTTATTCAACCCCCCCTTTTAAACCTTACTCACACCCCTAGGGACCTACAAATGGTATCAGAGCTATTGGTTCATTGAGCCTTCTGCATTGGTTACTGAACTAGATCTCTATCTTTTCTAAAAAGATTTTTTTTAACTCTTGCATTTTTAAAATCCTTCATTCTTAGCAAAGTTATTATCATGGAAGCAAATTTGACACGTATTCCTATGTTCACTGTTGAGGAATTTGATGACAGAAAAATTCGTACGCAGGCTCATCTATCTGGTTTACATGATGAAATGTGGCTAGTGATAGAGGATGGGCCACTGCAAATACTAAGGTGAACACAGCTGTAAGAATAGCAGCTGTAGTAGCAGAAGCAGATGAAGAAAGACCAGCCATGGTTGAAAAGCCAAGGACTGAGTGGACTAACGATGACAGAAAGAGGTACAACTTGGACAATGTGGCCAAGGACATACTCTACAAGACATTGGACAAAGCAATGTTCAATAAAGTCAAATCTTGCAAATCTGCAAAAGAAATCTGGGATAAACTAACTTTGATTTGTGAAGGATCTGAGCAAATTAAAGAAAATAAGTTGTCTGTTGCTGTACAAAAATTTGATAATTTTAAAATGCTTGCAGGTGAAACCTTGGATCAACTGGATGCCAGATTCACCGAAATCACAAATGAGCTATCAACACTTAGGAAAGAATATACACAAAAGGAAATGTGTATGAAGATTCTGAGTGGCTAAATACCTACACATAAAAATGTGTGGGTATTTATGTGTGGGTAAAACTCCAATTTCTTGTAGTGTACAGTCAAAAGTTGCACACTAAGCATATGATAGGATATAAATGCTGCCGTATTAAATGCGAGGAATTAAATGTGGTCTGACGTGCTAAATCTGTACCGTTGATTTTGATCAAAATTTCAAAATCCAGAAACCCGTCCTTTCATAACCCTTATATACACTTTCTTCAGTTTTCTCTCTCTCATTCAGAAACTGTTCATCTTCAAGCAAAAAGAAAGCAGACTATTTTCTCTCTCTAAAACCCTAAGTGTCCTCAAGCGGTTCTTTAAGTTTTAATCGGTAAAAATCTCTAAAAATGGCACCTAAGTTTGATTTCGTCAAGCTGTCAAAGCAAATCCACTCAGGATCGTCAGTGGATTTCGAACTCATGGTAAAGCAGGGTTCTGATGAAACCCTAGTGAAGAAGATTGCTGAGATGTTGGAAAAGTCAGGTCTTAAGACTTTTCTGACTTTGGAATACTCACACACCTACCTAGAAGAGGTGGCGCAGTTCTACGTCAATACGGAAGTGCAAGACGAAGGAATCAAGTTTTCTGTCCACCGCAATGACATAACAATAACAGCTAAGGACCTTGCGGAGCACTGTTTGTTGCCGTCGGAAGGAGTGATGGAGATAATGAAGCTGACGTTGACTTGCCTGCTGCATGGAAAGAGGTAGCCAAACCAGAGTGTGCTGCTAAGGTGGTCTACACACGTGAGAAGAAATTGATGGATGTCATCTCCAAGTGTGTAGACATGAAGTTTGGAAGCTTCAACCAAATACCGGCTGTCAAAGACTAAGTTGATCGTCATGGCTGCGATCATGCGGCAAGAAAGTCAATCAAGGCTAAGTTCGTGTCAATGACTACGCGGAACGTTGTAAATAAATCGTTCAAGGAAGACGGATCCTTTGGAGGATCTCTTGGTTATGTCCTGGGGATTGGCCACCTTATGAAAGTGAAGAGCATTCCCCTTTGACATGGAAAACCTTTCCATGTCAACAAGAAGATGTTTAGGGCGAATCTCTTAGGAGCCTAGAAGAGAGCCCCCGCAAAGAAGGCAGAAACAAGTGAGGGGGAATCAGTTGAACCCGAGGACACAACTGTTATCTCTCCTCCCAAGAAGAAAGCTGCCCCTGCAGCCGAGTCGCCTCCCCTACAGCCGAGTTGCCTGCCCGTGCAGCCGAGTCCCCTGCCCCTGCAGCCGAAGCTGAGAAGGAAACCCAAATTCCTCCAACAATACGGAAGCAGAGGACTGCCGAATCAAGGAAGGCAACTCCCTCCAAGAAGGATGCCCGGCCCCCGCCGCCAAAGAATCAGAAGAAGAAACAGAACCAGAAATTCCTCTGGTTAAGACCAAAAAAGAAGAAGAATTTTCGGCTTTGAGCTTGAAAAGACAACCGAATCTACCTCTCACTGGAGAAAACACTGAGATCACAAACTCGGAAGTGCGATCTCCTGAAGTTATTGATGAAACTACTAAGTCTGCTGAGGATGATCAACAGAGGCTCTATCAAGACCCAGATTCTTTGAGAAGACAAATGAGGATAATGTAGCAAAATGAGACAACTCAACATCCACCTAAAAATGTTGTCTCTCCACCAAGCATCGATCTTTGTTGAAGAAGAAGAGCATCATAATATCTTGCCTTCAATCCCAGAAAATGAAGGACAAGAAGAGGATGATAACGATGATGTGATCATGTACTCTCCTCTGTATCTGGATATTCAGCGTCGTCTCAGAGAGTGGAGAGCATGGAAGCTAGATCACTCAAGGGAGCAGTTCGCTCACTCTGAGTATATCGAAGAAGAGGAAGAGTTGTTGCAATTTCTCGGTGTTGCCACTGTACGCCAGGCTCTTGATGAAGCAAATTGTATGGATATTCTTCGAATCATCAATGAAGAAGAGAAAGAAAAGGCAGCCGAGGAAGCCCATGTATTGGAAAAGGCCAAGATGTGTGCGCTTACTGACGAGCACGATCACACACTTCTTGATGTGTTATCTAAGAGTGATGAGGATCCCATTGCTGTAGCAGAAAAGTCAGATATGCAGCAGGCTCTAAGGGAATCCAGGAAATTGCATGAGCAACAATTATTTGAAGGACCAGGAGAGTCGTCTCAGTCTCTCCTGCAAATCGACCCATTGGGAGTAGTGCAACAGATTGCCACAAACATCGCTGCAGCTACATCCCCGATACTCTCAGAGGATGGTTCCAAGGGTATTGGCAATGAAACTGGGATCTTAGGCACCCAAGTCGAGCCAACCCCTAATGAAGGTATTTTACCACCTGCCCCAATGACTAAGCACTCAACGGAAGCAACCACGAGTCTAGAGAAGAGTGACCCCATCATCGATCGCTCACCGGTGTGCCACCGGGGGGAAACTCACTACACACCGCAAACAGGTCGTAGGATGCTGCAGATGACTCTATATTGAAGAAAGATGGCGAAGTGAAAACTGAAAAAGAACCACAACAAATTGACATTGACGAAGATCGGACAGTTGAGTCTGTCCCAGCTGAAGTGTCAGCTGCTTTGAAGGCTGATGACACTGCTATTGCAGTCAAGGCACATGATGGAAATGCCCCGGGAGTTAACACTCTGGGCAATGAAAGTGCAATCCAAGGGGTTGAGACTCCTATGGATGCCAATGTTGAAGACCCTAAGATAGCTGCGACTGTCACAGGGAATGTTGAAGGCCTCGCTGCAGTTGAGACTGCTGGAGGTGTTGAAGGCCCAAGGGAGGTTGAGACTTCCCTGGGTAAAGTTTAAGAGATTCAGAACATTCCTCATGTACAAAGCACTGAGTCTGAGAAGGAGATAAGTGCACTTCATGACTCCCAGGAGAACCCTGACATATCATTTCTGGGGTCTGAAGATGAAGTTGAGTCCACACCCGTTTCACATCAAAGGGACCCAGCTGAGGATGTTCTCAAACACATGAGTAAGTCGAGTTACAAAGCTGCTCGTCAAATATTCAATTTTGATGATGAACCAAGCCCCTAGGTTTCATCATCATCCGATGATGCTGATGTTGCAAAAGAGGATCCGGTACCTCATTTAGAAAAATCTACTGAGGCCGAAGAAGCTGTTTAGACAACTGAGGCTCAGTCAGCTGACCAACCCATTCCAAAAGCCCCAGCTGAAATCGAGTCTTCTCGCGAGGCTCCAATCGCTGCAGAACGACTCCACCAGAAACATCACAGGCACAAACCGCACAAACAATCCCATATGTGCGAGATCATGCTTTTGAGAAATTATTTCCCTTTTCTATCGAATCACTACCGACTCTATTGTGCCAGCAAACTTTGACTTCGATGCAGAATGGCCGATAGCTGAATCAGGTGTGACAGCTGAGATTCGTGAAGTCTTCAAGAAGATCTGTGAAGAGATTGAGAAGATCGAATGGCACCAAGCCTCACTAGACTTACGCCTGGACAATAGAGATGCCACCCTCACAATAGATTTGAGAGGGATAGTGGTAAGGATCAGGGAATGGTCTCAACAGGAGAGTGCCATGCGATACGAGCAAGTTCGCTATTTCAAGGCGTTATACAATAAGATGCTTGTTTGGAGTGCTGACAATGCTGATATGAAGCAGAGGATGCAGGCGTATATTGAGAGGTTGCATGCCTCTCACAAAATAGAAATGGAGCTACTGTGTGAATTCCAATGAAAAGAAGTTATGCGTCTTGAGGAGACCATGAATGCAAAATTCAGCCTTCTCATGGCTGAAATGAAACTGGTGGCAGCAGAGTTAAAAGCCACTCGTTCAGAATTTCGGATAGCTTATGCCGCAGCAGACTCCAAGCAGAACTCAGCTCTCAGCAGACTTGACTTCATGCTCGCAGGCATGTTCCCTGGGGTCCCTCTCTCCTTTGATGATGCCAAAAAGGGGGAAGAGGAGTCCCTAAGGAGTTTAAAAGAAGAAAAGTTGAAAGAGTCGGAAGCCAAGATGACAGCAGCTGAGAAAAAAAAGGGAAAAGCAGCTGAGGGGGAACGATCAAAGGATTTGACGTTAATGATAGCTGAAATCCCTCAGCATGGTCATGTTACGGCCTCAATTATCAGAAAACTTCCACTAACTCTGCCGATCGGACACTCTGCTGTGCCAATGTCGGAGAAAAGGCGAATCGTAGAAGCAGAGATGGAAGAGTTCGACAAGAGGACGGATGCCCGCATTGAAGAAGTGTTGAAACAATACGGTGGCATTCTGGCAGGAAATGATCAAGATGCTATTCCAGACAACAGATCTGAGCCAAGATCAGTTGAAGAATTCAACATGCTCGAACTCGAAGGCTATTTCCAAAAGATGTCTGTAGCCCAAGCCTGGGATCTGTACTGGGAGAAGGGCCTTAAATTGTGCGAAGAAGGCGATAAGCGAGACTACTACTGTGACCATTCACATTCACCGGTAAGACTCTGTCTGAGATACACCTGACCCAAGAACATCGAATATGTTGATCCAGGAATAAAAGGGAGACTCTACTGGGCTGGGTATGATGAAGTAGCAAATCTGGAGGTGGCTTGGAAGAATGCTGAAGCTGCGAGAAGACAGGAAGAGGAGAACAGAAGGCAAACTGAGCAATGGCTCGAGAGGAAGCGGAAGGATGATGCTTCTAAAAGAGCTTATGAAAAGAAGAAAGCAAAAAGAAAAAAAGAAAAGAAAGAGAGATGATGATTTTGACAGAGCTGAAGAGGAAAGAAGGAGGCAGCGAAGGCGATGAAGTGTTGCTGCGAACCCTTCATGTATTTTACTTATGTAAATACATTTTTGTAAGTCATCTGTATACTTAGTGAAGTTTTCTGAAAATTTTCACCTTGTGTTCGTATCCTAGCACATATGTCTGTATTTTGCTTTAATATAGAATGCTTTGATACTAAATGTAAACATCTATGTAAAAGACAAGAATGCAATGATCAATAAAACGATCTATTCAACGCATACAATCTTTGTTACTGCATTGTCTGTATGTATCTTTGCTGTTTACATATTGTTTAATGTTTTCAAGTTTTGGCATCATCAAAAAGGGGGAAATTGTTGGGAAATTTATATTATAGATTTTGATGAATGCCATGTAAAACATAAATTAGAAAGTTGGCACCAATTTTCCTGTAATCTTCATTGTAATAGATAGGGCCGGAAAAGCTAAGTCAAGTCGGCTATGCCTGGAAATACAAGAAGTCAACTCGAAGTCTCGAGTGAAAACTCATTGTGGAACAATGAGTAAGGCCAAGAAGGAGATCAAGAACTTGATTGAAGATGTATCAGTGAGGAACAACTGTGTGAAGTGTCGATCAAAGTAATCTCAAGAAGCCAAGTCACAAGTTGAAAGTGACGGATGAGTCTTTAAATGATTGGAGCGGACTCAAGTCACCTGGGAAATAGGCAACAACCAAGAGGAGTTAACTGAAATGAATCCGTTGCATAGAAGTCAAGAACATTACTTAAATAAGTAATACTTCCATGCTGCCAGGTCTTAAAGTGCTCATCCCAGAAACGTGCAAAAGGAATAGACCAATGGGAAGCACTGCACCTCGTGTCAGAATCTGAAAATCTGCACATTCATTTAATACAAGGAAAGGTCTACATCTCAAGATTGAAGACCAAGAAAAGACAAGCCAACGAACACAAGTGTCTTTTGAAAATCAACCTATCTCTTCAACGGGAAGATTTTTCAAAGTTCACTTTAAAAGGCTGAGGAAATTCATTGAGAAAAGATTACCTTGAATACCTGAACCACGAACAAGCAAGCAATATTCAAGCTGAAAACCTGCAAATATTCTCAAAGATATTCAAGCAAATGGAAATCAATCCAACACAAAGCTGTGAATGAAAGACAACTTCAAACTGTTGAAGAGGAAACTTTTGAAGAATCAAAAGGGGTGTACTTTCCAAGGAGGATTGTAGGAAGGTTCAAGGTCGAACCAGTATCAAGTTATTGGAGGGCTTCATGATCAAATCCATGAGCTTGAGAAAGTGAGCTGAAGTAGCAAGGCAACTGCCCTGTGAAGAAGCTGAGTCGGACAAGAAGCCAGCTGTGTGACCAAGGTTGTCTCTAGACTGTTCACCACTCAGAACGATCACATTACTTAGTGGATTCCTCCAGGAGTTGGAGAAGAGAGGATTAACTGTGTCATTTATTTTTAGCACATTTATATTTCTGCATATCTACTTTATATCTGCCTATAAACTTATTTGCTATCCAAACTGATTAATAACCAAGTGCTAAAATCAAGTGTTAAAACAAGTTTTAAACAAATCAAAGGGTGTTAAGTCTTCCGCTGATAAAACCAACACAGCCAAGTTAAGTTTCAGGTTGAGTTATTCTATCAACAGCTCTATCGAGTCTGTTGAGTGGCTAACTCTGCTGAATAACCAACTTAGCTGTCCCTCAAGGACTTAGCTGTTTGTGTTAACTCTGTAATTTCTTTATAAGGACTAAATCAAAAATTTGGTAAGGTTTATTCAACCCCCCCTTCTAAACCTTACTCACACCCCTAGGGACCTACAAGTGGTATCAGAGCGGTTGGTTTATTGAGCCTTCTGCACTAGTTACTGAACTAGATCTCTATCTTTTCCAAAAAGATTTTTTTAACACTTGCATTTTCAAAATCTTTCATTCTTAGCAAAGTTTTTATCATGGAAGCAAATTTGACACGCATTCCTATGTTCACTCTTGAGAAATTTGATGACTGGAAAATTCGTATGCAGGCTCATCTATCTTCTTTACATGATGAAATGTGGCTAGTGATAGAGGATGGGCCACTGCAAATACTTAAGGTGAACACAACTGTAAGAATAGCAGCTGTAGTAGCAGAAGCTGATGAAGAAAGACCAGCCATGGTTGAAAAGCTAAGGACTGAGTGGACTAACGATGACAGAAAGAGATACAACTTGGACAATGTGGCCAAGGACATACTCTACAAGACATTGGACAAAGCAATGTTCAATAAAGTCAAATCCTGCAAACCTGCAAAAGAAATATGGGATAAACTAACTTTGATTTGTGAAGGATCTGAGCAAATTAAAGAAAATAAATTGTCTGTTGTTGTACAAAAATTTGAAAATTTTAAAATGCTTGTAGGTGAAACCTTGGATCAACTGGATGCCAGATTCACCGAAATCACAAATGAGCTATCAGCACTTGGGAAAGAATATACATAAAAGGAAATGTGTATGAAGATTCTGAGAAGCCTCCCAGCTGAATGGGAAATGAAGGTCATTGCCCTGAGACATTCATTGAACCTCACAACAACATCCAATCATGAGCTATTCTCAGATCTCAAAGCCTATGAGTTTGAGCTAAGAAGAAAATAGCTAGAGGAGATAGCTGTACCTAAGATAGCTGCACTTATAGTCAAGGATGGAAAGAGAGCTGAAGTCAAGGAAGCCATAGACCAGGAGGAGATTGCCCTAATGATCAAAAAATTCAACAAGTTCTTCAATAAGAACTATAAGAGAAATAAGGGTGAAACCTCCAGGAGACATTCGACACCCTCTAAGTCAAGGGAAGATAGGCCACCCAAGAGGGCTGAGCATCAAAGAGTTGAATATCAGAGAGCTGATAACCCAAGAACAGAGAGAGCAGACCAAAGAGATGAGAACCTGTGTTGGAATTGCAGACAAGCAGGACACTTTGCAATTGACTATTCCTATCCACCAGTCAACAAGTACAGAAATGAAGAAGAAAGAAAAGTCTTCAGAGAAAGAAGACAGAAAAAGAAGAATGCCATGTTGGCTGCTGAGACAGCTAAGTCTAAAGAAGCAGCAAAATCAGAGAGTAGTGAAGCTGACTACTCAAGTGACTCTGAAGAAGAAGCCATGATCTGTCTTATGGCTAAAGAACAAGATCAACCAGACCAAAAAGATGAGGTACACTCTAACTCATCTCATTCAGATTCAAGTGATAGTGATTGTGACACACACACTTCATCACCCACTGACCTTTATGATTCATTAGGCAAAATGATGAAAGACTTTGAGCACATTAAATCCTCACACACACTCTTAAATGAGGAAAACAGCCAGCTCAAAAGCCAAAACTCACAGCAGACTAAGGAGCTGAGTACTCTAAGTCACATAGCTGATGAGAACAAAGAGCTGAAGGCTGAGAATGCCAAACTGATAGCAGAGATAGCTGCTATAGAAAAGAGAGAAAATGAACTTAAAAATGTAATTGCCTCATTTACAAAGGCATCCAAATCATTGGATGACCTTATCATGAGCCAAAAAGAATTGGAGATAAGACAAGCATATGATTCAATTCCTTTGTGCATAGTCAAACTCCTAGAGTGATTTTGGAAAAAGGATCTTCGAGTAATGAAGCATCTCAAAAACCCAAAATACCAAATGTTGCACCCACATTCATTCCAAAGCACAATAACAAACAAACTGGCGTTGGATATAAAGGGAAAGGAAAATGCGACCCGATTGAGTATCTTTGATAGGGCAGTGAGAAGAAATCCAAAGAGTTCGTCAAAAACTCCAAACAAAAGTACTGTGAAGAATAAACAGAGCTACCAAAAACCCCAGAAGTTTCATCAGAGAAACACATATGATGGGAATGGTTGAAACTACCCAAGCCAAGCTAATTGGAACAATGTGAAAAATCAGCCAAGACCAATGGAATACAAGCCTAGATGGCAAAGACCTAAACCTCAGCAAAGGTCATTCCAAAGGCAAAAGAGCTATTATCAGCACACATATGCACCCAGGCACTACACTCAGAAATATCACAACTACACAAAGAAGACAATTGCTAAAACACACACACACATACAGACAAAAGAGACATCTATATGAACCTAAAGCTCCTAAGCAATTTGCCAAAGTGAATTATGATTATGGCACAGATAGATGGCAACCTCTTAGAGTCAAATCATTTGGCTATAGGTTGGTTGGATCATCTTACAACACTAACCCCTCAGGACCCAGACAAGTATGGGTACCTAAAAACTAATTTTCTTGATTGCAGGTTCAAGGAACAACTGAGTGCCAAGGAACCTGGTACATGGATAGTGGCTGTTCCAGACATATGACAGGAAACAAGAAAAATCTGTCAAGGTTCAAGGAGATTAGAGGTGCAAAAGTCATATTTGTAGGAAATGAAGCTCCAGGGGAAATAAAAGGTACTGGATCCATCAAGAAGAATGGATTAGAAATCACAGATGTTGCATATGTTGAAGGCCTCAACTTCAACTTGTTAAGCATCAGCCAACTCTGTGACAAGGGCTATACTGTTGCATTCAACATGGGAGTGTGCCAGATTAAAGATACTGAATCAAATGAAATAGTGCTGCAAGGATCACGACAGAAGAATATGTATGTGGTAGACTGAACTACTACCACACCAAGCACCTGTCTGTTAGCAAAGAGCACAACCGAATCAAGTTGGCTGTGGCACAAGAAGCTGAGTCATCTGAACTTCAAGACAATCAACAAGCTTGCAGGAGTCATCTTGTGGAAGGATTGCCAGACTCAGTGTACAAGAAGGAAAGTGTATGTGATGCATGCCAGATGGGAAAACAAATCAAATCTTCATTCAAGGGGAAGCCTAGTCCATCTTCGATAAGGATATTGCATCTGTTACATATGGATTTATTTGGTCCTGTTGAACCAGCCAGCATAAGTGGAAAGAAATACACCTTAGTAGTTGTAGATGATTATTCAAGATATACATGGACAATCTTCATGTGCAAAAATAAGGAAACCTTGCATAAGTTGCCTCAGCTGATGAAAAAAGTTCAAAATGAAAAGAACCAAACCATTATAAAAATAAGGTCTGATAGAGGAACTGAGTTTGTCAATGGGATAATCACTCAGTATTGTGTTGAAAATAGTATTGCTCATGAGTTATCAGCCACAAGAACTCCACAGCAGAATGGAGTAGCTGAAAGAAGAAACATAACTCTCAATGAAGCTGCAAGAACCATGTTAGCTGAAGTTGGATTGCCTAAGAGATTTTGGGCTGAAGCCATCAACACTGCATGCTATACTCAAAATAGATGCATGATAAACAGGCAATTGACCAAGACTCCCTATGAGATATGGACAGGGAGAAAGCCAAATGTTGCATATTTTAGAATATTTGGATGTAAATGCTTCATCCACAACAATGGCAAGGATAATTTAAAGGCTTTTGATGCTAAAGTCGATGAAGGTATCTTTTGGGATACTCACCGAGAGCAAAGCCTATAGAGTCTTGAACAAGAGGACTATGGTCACAAAAGAGTCTATTCATGTGGTTTTTGATGAACTAATGTGAATGGAGAAGACATTGAAGAGTTAGGCGATAAGTTGAATCGACCCAATTATGCGAAAGAGTCCTTATGTTGAAGGCAAGTAAGAGTAATCAACCAAGATGAAGATGAGATAGCCGAATCTCAAAGACAATGAAAGTCTACAAATCCGAATGATGATGAAAGAGTCTGCTCAAGACAACACAAAAGCGAGGCAACTAAACCCAGCTGATTTTCTTCACCCTGGTGTGAGATGGATGAGAGACCATCCACCAAAGTTAGTTATTGGAGATGTTAGAGATGGTGTAAGAACCAGATCCAGAGCTCATCAAGAAGCCATGTTTACTTGTTTTATTTCCCAAATAGAGCCATACGATGTATCTCAAGCATTGGATGACACACATTGGATTCAAGCCATGCAAGAAGAGCTGAATCAGTTTGAAAGGAACAAAGTATGGGAATTGGTGCAGAGACCAACCCATCAGAATGTTATTGGCACAAAATGGGTTTTCAAAAACAAGATGAATGAGGAAGGATTTGTGGTAAGAAACAAAGCAAGATTGGTAGCCAAAGGGTATTGCCAAGAAGAGGGAATAGATTTTGATGAAACCTTTGCTCCTGTTGCAAGATTAGAAGCAATAAGGATGTTTCTTGCCTATGTTGCACACAAGAACTTCACTGTATATTAAATGGATGTGAAAAGTGCATTTTTAAATGGACTGTTAGAGGAAAAAGTCTATGTTAAGTAACCTCCAGGCTTTGAGCAGAAGACCATTGGAGATAAGGTGTACAAGCTCAAGAAAGCATTATATGGATTGAATCAGGAACCAAGAGCATGGTATGATACATTATCTCAATTTCTAACTGATGATGGATTCACCAAAGGCAAAGTGGACAGGACACTCTTCAAAATTCAAGATGGAGAGAGTATACTGCTTGTTCAAATATATGTGGATGATATCATTTTTGGATCCACAAATAAAGAGCTGTGTGATAAGTTCTCAAACCTCATGCAAGGCAAATTTGAAATGAGCATGATGGGAGAGCTGACTTTCTTCCTAGGACTTCAAGTTAAGCAACCGAAGGATGGAACCTTCATAAGTCAAACAAAATATACCAAAGATTTAATGAAGAAATTTGGTATGGAAGAGAAGTCTTCTGTGAAAATACCAATGAACACATCGGTCCAAGATGTACATGGATGCGCAGATGGTAAAATCAGTAGATCAAATAAGATATAGATCACTTATTGGATCACTGCTCTATTTAATAGCCAGCAGACCAGACATCACCTTTGCAGTAGGTGTATGTGCAAGATTTCAATATGCACCAAAGGAGAGCCACATGGCTGCAACTAAGAGAATCCTAAGATATCTGAAGGGATGCCAGGAAGTTGGCTTATTGTATCCAAAGGAAGGTGGATTCAAGCTTATTGGTTACTCAGACTCAGACTATACTGGATGTAGAGTTGACAGGAAGAGTACTTCAGGTACATGTCAAATGCTTGGAAACATATAAGTTTCCTGGTTTAGCAAGAAGCAAAACTCAATAGCCACATCCACACCAAGCAGAGTACATAGTCACGGGCAAATTGTTGTGCCCAAGTCTTATGGATGAGACAACAGCTGAGAGATTATGAAATTGAAGAAAAAGAGATTCCAATTATGTGTGATAACACAAGTGCTATTGCAATCACTCAGAATCCTGTGTTGCATTCAAAAACAAAGCACATTGATGTCAGATATCATTTTATAAGAGATCATGTTGAAAAGAAAGACATCAGTTTGGAATATATCTCAACTGATAAGCAGTTAGCTGATATATTCACTAAGCATCTATGTGAATCAAGATTTGAAGAGCTTACGCACGAGCTAGGATTAATTGAGCTGAGTTAACACTCAGAAGACTCAATCAGAAGAGATGGAAGATGAAAAGATGAAAATTGAACAAGTTTTTCATATCAGCCAAGTGAAACAACCATTTCAGAAAGTCAGTTGTATCAAATTAGCTGACAGCTGAGTCGCTTAATGAAAAAAGAGAAGAAGAGTCAAGTCATTATTGAGATAAGCTGAGTCATTTATGAGCTTAGTGACAAAAACGCAGTCGTTTTAAATGAGCGAGAATGTTTTTAAGGATGACGTCAGAGTAATAATGACAGGTACAGTCAAAAGTTGCACAATAAGCATATGATTGGATATAAATGCTGCCGCATTAAATGCGAGGAATTAAATGCGGTTTGACGTGCTAAATCTGAACTGTTGATTTTGATCAAAATTTCAAAATCCAAAAACCCGTCATTTCATAACCCTTATATACACTTTCTTCAGTTTTCTCTCTCTCATTCCGAAATTGTTCATCTTCAAGCAAAAAGAAAGCAATCTATTTTCTCTCTCAAAAACCCTAAGTGTCCCCAAGCGAGTTCTTTAAAATTTAATCGGTAAAAATCTCTAAAGATGGCACCTAAGTTTGATTTCATCAAGCTATCGAAGCAAATCCACTCAGGATCGTCAGTGGATTTCGAAGGTATGGTAGGGTTCGGATGAAACCCTAGTGAAGAAGATTGCTGAGATGTTGGAAAAGTCAGGTCTTAAGGCTTTTCTGACTTTGGAATACTCGCACACCTACCTAGAAGAGGTGGCGCAGTTCTACGTCAATGCAGAAGTGCAGGACGAATGAATCAAGTCTTCTGTCCACCGCAAGGACGTAATAATAACAGCTAAGGACCTTGCGGAGTACTGTTTGTTGCCGTCGGAAGGAGTGATGGAGATAATGAAGCTGACGTTGACTTGGCTGCTGCATGGAAAGAGGTAGCCAAACCAGAGTGTGCTGCTAAGGTGGTCTACACAGCTGAGAAGAAATTGCTGAAGGACGACTATCACAAGTTGATGGATGTCGTCTCCAAGTGTGTAGACATGAAGTTTGGCAGCTTCAACCAGCTGTCAAAGACTAAGTTGATCGTCATGGCTGCGATCATGCAGGGCAAGAAAGTCAACTGGGCTGAGTTCGTGTACAACAGACTCTGCCAGAACGTTGTAAATAAATCGTTCAAGGAAGACGGATCCTTTGGAGGATCTCTTGGTTATGGCCTGGTGATTGGCCACCTTATGGAAGTGAAGGGCATTCCCCTTCGACATGGAAAACCTTTCCATGTCAACAAGATGATGTTTAGCGCGAATCTCTCAGGAGCCCAGAAGAGAGCCGACGCAAAGAAGGCGGAAACAAGTGATGGGGGAATCAGTTGAAACCGAGGACACAACCGTTACCTCTCCTCCCAAGAAAAAAGCTGCCCCTGCAGCTGCGAAGAAGAAAGTTGCCCATGCAGCCGAGTCGCCTGCCCGTGCAGCCGAGTCCCCTGCCTCTGCAGTCGAAGCTGAGAAGGAAACCCAAATTCCTTCTTTAACAATACGGAAGAAAAGGACTGCCAAATCAAGGAAGGCAAGTCTGCTGAAGTTATAGATGAAACTGCCAAGTCTGCTGAGGATGATCAGCAGAGGCCTACTGAAGACCCAGCTATGGAGAAGACAACTGAGGATAATGTAGCAGCTGAGACAACTCAACATCCACCTGAAAATGTTGTCTCTCCACCTGCTACTAATGCTGTTAAAGAAGAAGAGCTGCATAATATCTTGCCTTCAATCCCAGAAAATGAAGGACAGGAAGAGGATGATAACGATGATGTGATCATGTACTCTCCTCTATATCCAGATATTCAGCGTAGTCTCAGAGAGTGGAGAGCATGGAAGCTAGATCACTCAAGGGAGCAGTTCGCTCACCCTGAGTATATCGAA
This sequence comes from Rehmannia glutinosa, assembly GCA_016081115.2. Lineage (NCBI taxonomy): Eukaryota > Viridiplantae > Streptophyta > Magnoliopsida > Lamiales > Orobanchaceae > Rehmannia > Rehmannia glutinosa. Next base: position 64,095 of record JABTTQ020000637.1, on the reverse strand, counting down.
GAAGAGGAAGAGTTGTTGTAATTTCTCGGTGTTGCCACTGTACGTCAGGCTCTTGATGAAGCAAATTGTATGGATCTTCTTCGAATCATCAAGGAAAAAGAGTAAGAAAAGGCATCCGAGGAAGCCCGTGCATTGGAAAAGGCCAAGATGTGTGTGTTTACTGGCGAGCATGATCACGCACTTCTCGATGTGTTATCTGAGAGGGATGAGGATCCCATTGCTTTGCCAATGAAAAGTCGATATGCAGCAGCTCTAAGGGAATCCGGGCAGTTGCATGAGCAACAATTGTTTGAAGGACCAAGAGAGTCGTCTCAATCTCTCCTGCAAATCGACTCATTGGGAGTAGTGCAGCAGATTGCCACAGACATCGTTGCAGCTACATCTCCGCTACTCTTGGAGGATGGTTCCAATGGTATTGGCAATGAAACTGGGATCTTGGGCACCAAGTCGAGCCAACCCCCAATGAAGGTGTTTTACCACTTGCCCCAATGACGAAAGCAAATAACTCTGGCGTGCGAGTCCGGAGAAGAGTGACCCCATCATCGACCACTCACCGGTGGTGTGCCACCGAGGCGAACTCACTCCACCGCAAAGCAGGTCGAGGATGCCGCAGACTGACTCTATATTGAAGAAAGGTGGCGAAGTGGAAATCGAAAAAGAACCACATCGATTGACATTGACGGCTCGGACAATTAAATCATCCCAAACCAAGTGTCACCGTTGAAGGTGATGACACACGCTATTGCAGTCGAGGCACATGATGGAAATGCCCCGGGAGTTAACACTCTTGGCAATGAAAGTGCAATCCAAGGGGTTGAGACTCCTATGGATGCCAATGTTGAAGACCCTAAGACAGCGGCGACTGTCGCAGGGAATGCTGAAGGCCTCGCTGCAGTTGAGATTGCTAGAGGTGTTGAAGGCCCAAGGGAGGTTGAGACTTCCCTGGGTAAAGTTCAAGAGATTCAGAACATTCCTCATGCACAAGGCTGAGTCTGAGAAGGAGATAAGCGCACTTCATGACTCCCAGGAGAACCCTGACATATCATTTCTGGGGTCTGAAGATGAAGCTGAGTCCACATCACATCAAAGGGACCCAGCTGAGGATATTCTCAAACACACCAGTCAGTCGAGTTACAAAGCTGCTCCTCAAGCATTCAATTTCGATAATGAACCAAGCCCCCAGGTGTCATCATCATCCGATGATGCTGATGTTGTAGCAGAGGATCCGATACTTCATTTAGAAAAATCCACTGAGGCTGAAAAAACTGTTAAGACAGCTGAGGCTCAGTCTGCTGGCTAACCCATTCCAAAATCCCACCGCAATCGAAATCTCAAGCGACTCGACAAGCTGCAGAAGAATGACTCCACCGAAACATCATCAGCACAAACCGCACAAACAATCCCATATGTGCGAGATGATGCTTTTGAGCAATTATTTCCCTTTTCTATTGAATTGCCTGAGCTAGAGGAAGAGACCGCTAAAGAGCAGCGATGATTCACTGTACGAGAAGATCCCGTAATCACTACCAACTCTATTGTGCCAGCAAACTTTGACTTCGATGCAGAATGGCTGGCAGGTGAATCAGGTGTGACAGCTAAGATTCGTGAAGTCTTCAAGAAGATCTGTGAAGAGATTGAGAAGATCGAACGGCACCAAGCCTCACTAAACTTACGCCTGGACAATAGAGATGCCAGCCTCACAGCAGATTTGAGAGGGATAGTGGTAAGGATCAGGGAGTGGTCTCAACAACAGAGTGCCATGCGATACGAGCAAGTTCGCTATTTCAAGGCATTATAAAATAAGATGCTTGTTTAGAGTGCTGACAATGCTGATATGAAACAGAGGATGCAGGCGTATATTGAGAGGTTGCATGCCTCTCACAAAACAGAAATGGAGCTACTGCGAGAATTCCAACGAAAAGAAGTTATGCGTCTTGAGGAGACCATGAATGCAAAATTCAACCTTCTCATGGCTGAAATGAAACTAGTGGCAGCCGAGTCAAAAGCCACTCGTTCAGAATTTTGGATAGCTTATGCCGCAGCAAACTCCAAGTAGAACTCAGCTCTCAGCAGACTCGACTTCATGCTCGCATGCATGTTCCCTGGGGTCCCTCTCTCCTTTGATGATGCCAAAAAGGGGGAACAGGAGTCCCTAAGGATTTTAAAAGAAGAAAAGTTGAAAGAGTCATAAGCCAAGATGACAGCAGCTGAGAAAAAGAAGGGAAAAGCAGCTGAGGGGGAACGATCAAAGGATTTGACGTTAATTCTAGCTGAAACCCCTCAGCAGGGTCATGTTACGACCTCAATTATCAGCAAACTTCCAGTGACTCTGCCGATCGGACACTCTGCTGTGCCAATGTCGGAGAAAAGGCAAATCGTAGAAGCAAGGGATGGAAGAGTTCGACAAGAAGACGGATGCCCGCATTGAAGAAGTGTTGAAACAATACGGTGGCATTCCGGCAGGGAAGGATCAAGATGCTATTCCAGAAAATGGATCCGAGCCAAGATCAGTTGAGGAATTCAAGACGCTCGAATTTGAAGGCTATTTCCAAAAGATGTCTGTAGCTCAAGCCTGGGATCTGTACTGGGAGAAGGGCCTTAAATTGTGCGAAGAAGGCGATAAGCGAGATTACCAAGGCCGTTCCATTCACCGGGTGTAAGCAGAAGACTCATGTACAAAGTATACACCCAGAGGAGGAGGAAGAAGTGGTGGAGGAAGAGGCTTTCAACCTCGTCCAAGACCCAAGAGCATCGAATATGTGGATCCCAGAAAGAAAGGGAGACTCTACTGGGCTGGGTATGATGAAGTAGCAAATCTGGAGGTGGCTAGGAAGAATGCTGAAGCCGCGAGAAGACAGGAAGAGAAGAACAGAAGGCAAATAGAGCAATGGCTCAAGAGGAAGCGGAATGATGATGCTTCTAAAAGAGCTTATGAAAAGAAGAAAGCAGCTGAAGAAGAAAGAAAAAAGAAAGAGAGCTGATGATTTTGACAGAGCTGAAGAGGAAAGAATGAGGCAGCGAAGGCGATGAAGTGTTGCTACGAACCCTTCATGTGTTTTACTTATGTAAATACATTTTTGTAAGTCATCTGTATGCTTAGTGAAGTTTTCTGAAATTTTTCACCTTGTATTTGTATCCTAGCACATATGTCTGTATTTTGCTTTAATATAGAATGCTTTGATACTAAATGTAAATAGCTGTGTAAAGGATAAGAATGCTATGATCAATAAAACAATCTATTCAACGCGTACATTCTTTGTTACTGCATTGTCTGTCTGTATGTTTGTTGTTTACATATTGTTTAATGTTTTTACGTTTTGGCATCATCAAAAAGGGGGAAATTGTTGGGAAATTTATTTTATAGATTTTGATGAACGCCATGTAAAATTTAAACTAGAAAGTTGGCACCCCATTTTCCTTATAATCTTCATTGTAATAGATAGGGCTGGAAAAGCTCAGTCAAGTCAGATATGCCTGGAAATACAAGAAGTCAACTGAAGACTGAAGTGAAAACTCCGCTGTGGAACAGCTGAGTAAGGCCAAGAAGGGAGATCAAGAACTTGACTGAAGATGTATCAACTGAGGAACAGCTGTGTGAAGTGTCAGCCAAAGTCATCTCAAGAAGCCAAGTCACAAGTTGAAAGTGACAGATGAGTCTTTAAATGATTGGAGCAGACTCAAGTCATCTTGGGAAATAGGCAGCAGCCAAGAGGAGTTAACTGAAATGAATCCGTTGCACAGAAGTCAAGAACATTACTTAAATAAGTAATACTTTTATGCTGCCAGGTCCTAAAGTGCTCATCTTAGAAACGTGCAAAAGGAATAAACCAATGGGAAGCACTGCACCTCGTGTCAGAATATGAAAAGCTGCACATTCATTTAATACGAGGAAAGGTCTACATCTCAAGATTGAAAATCAGCCTATCTCTTCAACGGGCAGATTTTTGAAAGTTCACTTTAAAAGGCTGAGGAAATTCATTTTGAAAAGATTACCTGGAATACCTGAACCACGAACAAGCAAGCAATATTCAAGCTGAAAACCTACAAATATTCTCAAAGATATTCAAGCAAATCCTCAAGCCTGAAACTCGAAGGAAGTCAATCCAACACAAAGCTGTGAAGGAAAGACAACTTCAAACTGTTGAAGAGGAAACTTTTGAAGAATCAAAAGGGGTCTACTTTCCAAGGAGGATTGTAGGAAGGTTCAAGGTCGAACCAAGATGTCAAGTTATTGGAGGGATTCGTGATCAAATCCAAGAGCTTGAGAAAGTGAGTCAAGTAGCAAGACAACCGCGCCCTATGAAGAAGGCCGAGTCGGACGAGAAACCAATTTGTGTGACCAAGGTTTGTCTCTAGATCGTTCACCACTCAGAAACCGATCTGTTTAGTGGATTCCTCCAGAGTTGGAGAATAGAGGATTAGAAGAATTACCCCATCTTCGAACCTCTATAAAAATAACTGTGTAATTTATTTTTCAGCACATTTATATTTCTGCATATCTACTTTATATCTGCCGATAAACTCATTTGCTATCCAAACTGATTAATAACCAAGTGCTAAAATCAAGTATTAAAACAAGTTTAAAACAAATCAAAGGGTGTTAAGTCTTCCGCTGATAAAACCAACACAACCAAGTTAAGTTTCAGGTTAAACAACTGAGTTATTCTATCAACAGCTCTATCGAGTCTGTTGAATGGCTAACTCTGCTGAATAACCAACTTAGCTGTCCCTCAGGACTTAGCTGTTTGTGTTAACTCTGTAATTTATTTAAAAGGACTAAACCGAAAATTTGGTAAGGTTTATTCAACCCCCCTTCTAAACCTTACTCACACCCCTTGGGACCTACAGTGTGACCAAGATCACCCCGGGCTTGCTAACTGATTTTTACTAACGAGCAAACTTATAAAATTTAAAGTGAAATTTAAGTGAAACTTAAAGTGAAATGTAAAGTGAAATTTAAGTGAAATTTAAAGTGAAATTTTGAAGTGAAAATTTAAGTGAAACTTAAAGTGAAATGTAAAGTGAAATTTTGAAGTGAAAATTTAAGTGAAATTTTTGAAGTGAAATTTAAGTGGAATTTTAAGTGAAATTTAAAGTGTAATTCGAAGTGAAATTTGAAGTGAAATTTTGAGTGGAACTAAAAAATGAAAGTGAAAGTGAAAACTAAAGTGAAAATTTAAAGTGGGATACTGGCTACGACTATATCCGAGTGAAGTAGGATACTGGCTACGACCCTATCCAAATTAAAGTGGGATACTGGCTACGGCCTTATCCAAGTGAAGTGGAATACTGGCTACGACCCTATCCAAATTAAAGTGGGATACTGGCTACGACCCTATCCAAATTAAAGTGGGATACTGGCTACGACCCTATCCAAGTGAAGTGGGATATTGACTACGACTCTTTCCAAATTAAAGTGGGATACTGGCTACGACCCTATCCAAGTGAAATGGGATACTGGCTACGACCCTATCCAAGAAGTGGGATACTGGCTACGGCCTATCCAAATTAATGTGGGAAGTAAATTAAGAAAATGATAAATAATTATTAACTAATTCTGAACCAATCTAACTAAATGGTTAATGGAAATCTTAACAAAAATAACGAGTTAAAGTAATGTGCATCTCATGCATGGATTTCCATGAAATCGTTTTACTTGCATAACTGTGAGCTACACTCGCACACCGGCACCCATCCACTGAGAATTTTTATCTCACCCCACCTCTTTTATCATCCAGAAGATGAAGAATCGTATCAGGACGTTGGTGGAGATGACTTCCAAGACGTAGATTAGTTTCATTATTGTAATTGAGATTGGATAAGACGCTAGATGTTAAATTGTAATATTTTAGACTCTGGACATATTTGATGTAATAGCAGGGTGTAGGACCCCTGAGGTACAATTATGATGTTGTATGGTGTTTTCTTTTGATTCCGCTGCAACCATACTCTGACTTAGTTGTTCCTTTAATTATGCCTAATTGAGATTTTATCGTTACCGTTGATTTATAATGAAGGATCATTAGGCCGGCTTGGTAAAACCATTATAAGTTTTGTAATTCCGTGTCACGGCTTCCATTTTGGGGCGTGACAACGGCTTCCATTTTGGGGAGTGACAACTTCTGTAATGGAAATACAAACTATTTATAGGCAACAAAATCCAACTTGTAGGGAATTAATTCTGGTAAGTGAGTGGCCAATTACTTTCCATATAACAACCAGGTGTTACAACCACATTGGTCACCACCATCTAGGGAGTTACAGCCTCATCGTGCCACTATCTGAGGAGTTACAGACTCCAACAGATACATACGAACTGACACCGCAATGTCTCCAGTTCATCACCAGTGTGTGATCTTGAATCTAGGCCAAACCCATTTTCAAGTGACAAAAGTGTAATGGACCTGGACCCAGGCCCAAAGGACCGGCCTGGCCTAAGGCCCATGCCCAAGCCCAAGCCCACGCCTAGGCCGAGGCCGGGCCGAGCAAGCGGGCGCGCATGCGCGTGTGGCCCACTTGTGATCATACACTTGTGTTATAGTATATCTATCTAGTAATACCTTCTAGTATTTATACTAGGATAAACTATGTTTTATATTCTATGTGGGACGAAGAAAAAATCTTTGAACTCTCTTTACATAATATCCATTCGTGTGGCCAACTTCGGTATTAATTTATCACTCATCGAAATTTGGTTTGAGAAATTAAAAATACTACAAATATCTACTTGGAACGTAGATTAATAATTTATAATTTAATTCCTCCAGAATTAAATGCTTATACACCAAACATTTGGTCAAAGTCGGGTCGACGCCCACTTTATCAAAACCAAATTTCCAACTATCCCCACATGAGTGGAAATTAATGCATGTATAAATACAGACACGCAAACTAGTCCTAAAGAGACAATATTGCATCCACAAAGGTAGCTTACGACTTTGAACCTTCCGTAGTCAAAACCATAGGGTACACTGACAGTTTAGTGGGCGCAATGCCTTGAACTATTCCTCCACGATGTATATTGAGTCAATAGTATTAACACAATAAGGTCTCAACACCTTATGTTCTCATGTTTTGAGTCCATTTTGGCCATGGAAACCTCTTTGGATTCATAAGTGTTACTTTGAAGCAGCTCGCACTTCTCACTTACATAGGTGATCTCCTATCTGAGTATCCTGCCATACTCAACCTCAAAAAGGTGTAGGAATCATTAAAAGTCATATGACTTAGCCTCACCACAACTTTGCAGGTGTTACAACACTTGGTATTGCTCTCTAGGATGGGTTGAAACATTATTTCCAAGTGTTACAACATAACCTCCATAGCTTAGTTTTCCCATTGAATCAAGTTCTTGGGATTTTCAGTCATCATGGTTGAGTTACCACTATGATGGTTATTTTACTTTGTGGACTTTAAGCCCATTCCCTCTAGCAATTTACTCAATTGATCTTGATTCAGCCCTTTTGTCAAAGGATCTACCAATTTGAGATCACACCATTTGAGATCAATTGTCTAACAGTATTGTGTCTCCGACGAATATGTCGAGACTTGCCATTATACATGTTGCTCTGTGCCCTTCTATAGCCGCTTTGTGAAATCATCACATAAGGCACATGTTTTCTCCAATATGGAATATCTTCCAAAAAGTTTCGAAGCCACTCTACTTCTTCACCATATTTATCCAAAGCTATAAACTCAGATTCCATGGTGGACCGAGCTATACACGTTTGCTTCGTGGACTTCCACGATACATCACCACCTCCAATGGTGAATATGTATCCACTAGTGGAATAAAAAAATTTCGAATCCGAAATTCAACTAGCATCACTATACCCTTCAAGTACAACTGGATATCTCGAGTAGTATAACCCATAATCCAGGGTATACTTCAAGTATTTTAACACCCTAGTTAAAACTTTCTAATGCTCATGGCTTGATTGCTCGTGAACCTACTCAACATATTTACAGGGTAGGCTAACTCTGGACGTGTACAATTTGTGATGTACATCAAACTACCTACTATACGTGAGTATTCCATTTGAGCCACTAGTTCTGCTTTATTAGCAACCAAATTTACATTTGAATCAATGGGCGTTTTTCACGGTGAATTGTCAATAACATTGAATTTCTTGAGCACTTTCTCCACATAGTGGGATTGTGACAAGATAATTCCATCAAGAGTCCTGCTGATTTTTATCCCTAGGATCGCATCAGTAGTCCCCATATCCTTTATGTCAAAGTTTCTCTTTAACGTTTCTTCAGTATCCATGATAGTATCATGACTACTGGCCATGATTAACAAATCATCTACGTATAGACAAACTATGACAAATGCTTCTGATGTCTTTTTGACATAAACGCATTTATCACACTCGTTGATTTTAAATCCATTTGACAACCTCATATTGTCAAATTTAAGATGTTATTGTTTTGGAGCTTGTTTCAGTCACTACAATGATCTTATTAACTTGCACGCCTTCTTTTCTTAACCGGGTGCAACAAACCCTTTAGGTTGTTCCATGTATATTTTCGCATCTATTTCTCCATTGAAAAACACCATCTTGACATCCATATGATGAATCTCTAGATTGTGCAAAGCAGCAATCACGAGAAGCACCCAAATAGATGCAATCCTCATTACTGGAGAATATGTGTCAACGAAATCATACCCTCCTTTTTGTTTAAAACCTTTGGCCACAAGCCGTGCTTTATACTTATCAATAGTTCCATTTGTTTTATACTTCTTCGTTAGGATCCATTTACATCCTAAAGGTTTATGACCAGCAGGTTTATCAACCAACTCCCACGTATGATTTTGCAGAATGTGATTTCACTATTGATATCTTCTTGCCATAGCGGAGAATCTGGACTACTTAGAGCCTCTTTAATCGAGTTTGGCTCACCATCTAACATAAATATTATGAAGTCAGGTCCAAAGGATTTATCCACCTTAGCCCTCTTACTTCGTCTTAGTTCTTCACCATTCGGTGTTGAAATAACTGTTCTGCCAAGCATGACAGCAGGTGTTGTACCAAGTATTGTTCCAGATATTATAATACCCGAAGCAACACCTCTAACCACATCTGCGGTAACACCTGCAGCTGTTCCAGATGTTATAACACCCAAAGTAACACCTTCAGCAACATCTTAATACATCTGTTTCTTGAAACTTACATCTATCCTTTCTTTAGAAGGATAAATATTCTCAAAGAATATAGCATTCCTTGATTCAATTATGGTACCAATTGTCATTTCCAAATTTTCTGACTAATGTACCATAAAACGATATGCACTACTGTTAAAAAATCGGCATAATCTATTCACCCCCTCTAGATTATCGTAGCCACTTGGACTAACAAGAAGTTGGCGTTAGAACTGAGGAAGTTTGGCGGGCAACGGAGGTTGCCAAGCACTGGAGCTAAGATGCTGGCAGATGCTGGGAGGGGGATTATTGGGATTACGTCCAGCATCCTGCCTGCAATGGGCTTCAAAAGAGGGGCGAGGCGCGGCCCGCGATTCGAACTCGTGAGCGCTGGATTGCATAGTTAAAAAGAGAGCTTAAAGGATTAGATTTGGACTAGTCATACCAACGGATGTATCTTCTTTTCTGGTGCCCATTACATAGAAACTCTGAGGTTAAGCGTGCTTGGCCTGGAGTAGACATGGGATGGGTGACCCCCTGGGAAGTTTTCCAGGGTGCGCGTGAGTGAGGACAAAGCGCGCTAGAAAAGACTCGTGTTGGTTTGTGGGGACAGTCATCAATCCGAGTAGCGCTAGAGGTCCAATATTATCAGTTGAGATGTTTTCCAAAGTGATGTCTTTCTTTTCAACATAATCTCTTATAAAATGATATTTGACATTAATGTACTTAGTTCTTGAATGCAATACTGGATTTTGTGTAATTGCAATAGCACTTGTGTTATCACATATAATTGGAATCTCCTTTTCTTCTATATCATAGTCTCTCAGCTGTTGCCTCATCCATAGAACTTGGGCACAATAGCTGCCTGCAGCTATGTACTCTGCTTCAGTTGTGGATGTAGTTATTAAGTTTTGTTTCTTGCTGAACCAAGAAACTAATCTATTTCCAAGCATTGAAAAGTACCTGATGTACTCTTCATGTGTACTCTACATCCATCATAGTCTGAGTCTGAGTAACCAACTAGATTGAATCCTCCATCCTTTGGATATCATAAGGCAACTTCTTGGCATCCCTTCAAATACCTTAGGATTCTCTTGGTTGTAGTCATATGACTCTCTTTTGGTGAAGATTGAAATCTAGCACATACACCTACATCAAAGGTAATGTCTGGCCTACTTGCTGTTAAATAGAGCAGTGATCCAATGAGAGCTCTATATCTAGTTTGATCAACAGTTTTGCCATCTGCATCCATATCCATCTTGACTGATGTGTTCATGGGGATCTTTACTGATGACTTCTCTTCCATACCAAATTTCTTCATCAAATCTCTGGTATATTTGGTTTGACTTATGAAGGTTCCATCCTTCAATTGCTTGACTTGAAGACCTAGGAAGAAATTCAGCTCTCCCATCATGCTCATTTCAAACTTTCTTTGCATGAGATTTGAAAACTTGTCACACAACTCTTTATTTGTGGATCCAAATATGATGTCATCCACATAGATTTGAACAAGCAATATACTCTCCCCATCTTGAATTCTAAAGAGTGTTCTATCAACTTTGCTTTTGATGAATCCATTGTCAATTAGAAACTAAGACAGTGTGTCATACCAGGTTCTTGGTGCTTGTTTCAATCCATACAATGCTTTCTTGAGCTTGTAGACTTTATCTCCAATAGTTTTCTTCTCAAAACATGGAGGTTGCTCAACGAGACTTCTTCTTCAAAAGTCCATTAAAAAATGCACTCTTGACATCCATTTGATACACAGAGAAGTTCTTGTGAGCGGCATAGGCAAGAAACATCCTTATTGCTTCCAATCTAGCAACAGGAGCAAAGGTTTCATCAAAATCTATATCTTCCTCTTGGCAATACCCTTTGGCTACCAATCTTGCTTTGTTTCTTACAACAGATCCTTCCTCATTCATCTTGTTTCTAAATACCCACTTAGTGCCAATAACATTTTGGTGGGTAAGCCTTTGAACTAATTCCCAAACTTTGTTCCTTTCAAACTAATTTAGCTCTTCCTAGCATAGCCTGAATCCAATGTGTGTCATCCAATGCTTGAGACACATCTTTGGGTTCTATCTGGGAAATGAAACAAGTAAACATGGCTTCATGATGGGCTCTGGATCTGGTTCTTATTCCGTCTCTTACTTTTCCAATAATTAACTCAGGTGGATGGTCTCTCAGCCATCTCACATCTGGTTAGAGCAAGTCTGCTGGATTCAGCCATCTCACAGCTAAGTTGTCTCGAATAGCTTCTTCATCATCATTCAGCTGCAGACCTTCCGGCTGTCTATGAGATTCAACTATCTCATCATCATCAGGATTGAGTGCTCTTACATCTGCTTCAGCATAGGGGCTCTTCTGCATAGTCAGTTGATTCTTCTTCTCAGCTAACTCGTCTATGTCTTCTCCATTCACATTGGGTTCATCAAAAACCACATGGATAGATTCTTCTGTGACCATAGTCCGTTTGTTCATCGCTCTATAAACTTTACTCTCAGCTGAGTATCCCAAAAAGACACCTTCATCAACTTTAGCATCAAAAGCTTTTAAGTTGTCCTTGCCATTGTTGTAGATGAAGCACTTACATCCAAAGATCTTAAAGTATCAAATATTTGGCTTCCTCCCTGTCCAAATTCTCATAGGGAGTTTTGGACAATTGCCTGTTAATTATACACCTATTCTGAGTGTAACAAACAGTATTGATAGCTTCAGCCCAAAATCTCTTTGGCAATCCAGCTTCAGCTAACATTGTCCTTGCAGCTTCCTTGAGAGTTTTATTCCTTCTTTCAGCTACTCCATTCTACTGTGGAGTTCTTGCAGCTAATAACTCATGAGCAATACCATTTTCAACACAATACCGAGTTATAATCCCATTGACAAACTCAGTTCCTCTGTCAGATCTTATCTAAATAATGGTTTGACTCTTCTCATTTTGAACTCTTCTCATCAGCTGAGGCAATCTCTGCAATGTTTCTTTCTTTTTACACATGGAAATAGTCTATGTATGTCTTGAATAATCATCCACCACCACTAAGGTGTATTTCTTTCCACTGATGCTAGTTGGTTCAACAGGACCAAATAAGTCCATATGCAATAGATGCCATATCCTTGTTAAAGAAGGACTTGGCTTATCCTTGAAGGATGATTTAATTTGTTTTCCCATCTGACATGCATCACAAATACTTTCTTTCTTGTATACTGAGTCAGGCAATCCTTCCACAAGATGACTCCTTGCAAGCTTGTTGATTGTCTTGAAGTTCAGACGACTCAGCTTCTTGTGCTTGGTATAGCAGTTGACCAGTCCACTACATACATGTTCTTCTGCCTTGTTCCTTGAAGCACAACTTCATTTTATTTAGCATCCTTGATTTGGCAAACTCCCATGTTGAATCCCACATTGTAGCCTTTGTCAAAGAGTTGGCTGATGCTCAATATATTGAAGTTAAGGCCTTCAATATATGCAACATCTGTGATCTCCAATCCATTTTTTCTTATGGATCCTGTTCCTTTGATTTCCCCTGGAGCTTCATTTCATCCTCCAAATATGACTTTTGCACCTTTGATTTCCTTAAATTTTGACAGATTTCTCTTGTTTCCTAGCATATGTCTGGAACAGCCACTATCCATGTACCAGGTCCTTGGCACTCAGCTGCTCCCTGAACCTACAATTAAGAAAATTAGTTTTTAGGTACCCATACTTGCAGGTTGTGAGGGTTAGTGCTATAAGATGTTCCAACCAACCTATACCTGATGATCGACTCTAAGAGGTTTCCATCTATCAGTTCCATAATTATAATGCACATTAGCAAATTGCTTGGGGTTTTAGGATTATACAGTTGTTTCTTTTGTCTGTATGCCTGTTAAGTTGGTTTTATACCAATGTATTGAGTATTCTAAACTAGGATTTTGCATTGTTTTTGGGTATTTTTAGTGTCATTTGAGTCGAGTTCATGTAATTAGTTGTCGTTTGAGAGTTGGGACTAAACTTGGTAGCCAAAAATGATCAAGAATGATGAAAAACGTGTTTGGACGGTGAAGATCGCAATTTAGAAGTTGAAAAGCGCAAAAATAATATTCACGGATGAGCGCCGCAGCGCCAAAACCCCCACGCCGTAGTGCGGTGGTCGAAAAGCGTACAATGGAAAAATTCAGGTGGCGCTGCAGCGCCACGTGTAGCAAAGCAAGGATCGGCGAGGCACGCCGCAAAGTGCCCAAAGCTAAGCTGCATTTGCCGCGACGCACGAGCAGGGGTCGATATTTAGGCTTTGCGGTCTGTGATCGGTCACGGGCTGAAACTGGGCTATTTATTTCCGTGGGCTTTTTGACGGATTTTCAAGGGTTTCAAGCCTATAAATACAAGAACTCATGTATGTAGAAGAGGTTGGACATTATTTGGAGCGCAACGCAAGGCAAGAGATACAAAGCTAGGGTTCGAGATGGTAATTGAAGGCATTTCTCATCTAGACACAGAGAGAATTCCTTCTCTTCTCCTCTCAATTATTTCTTTGCTTTTCTTTGTCAATTCTTGAGATGTATAATTATTTCTTTATGAGTTTTGTACATCCATTATGAGCTAAAGCCATCTTTCTAGGGGATTGATGTAACTTACGTTTGAACCTATGTTTTGATTTTCAGTTTATGAAATTCGCATGTTAATTAATCTAGTTGTGCTATTTGATTTGATTGCATCTGAATTATCTGATCAATAGTTTAAATTGTTTGGCGTGTTTGATTTGACACTCGAGAGAGGTAATTGAATGCCTGGTCATAGAATAACACAACCTAGGATTTCTTAGAATCGAGAGGTTTATGAATCTTTTGAAGCCTGTGATAGAATATTCATTGAGCATATTAGGGTTTAATTTATAATTTTTTATAGAGATATCGAAATCAGAATTAGAACCTAGAATCACTTGGCACTCAAGAGAGGAAGTGATAAACAATAGGAATATTGGCTTATAGATTAATAACTTGTGATTAATGAACTGGATTGAGAACATAGGGGATAACTAGGTGAAATCAACCCTCTAGAATTCATATCTTAAGTGTTTGATTAATTGTCTAAACTAATTTGTTAGCTTAATTTTAGTTTTATTTTTAGTTGAATAAACATCCATCTCTTTTCGATTTCTAGATAGAATTAAGCTATTTTAATTATAATACTTAGTATAAAATTCGATAACAATCCTTGTGGAGACGATAACCCTATTTTCAAAACAATACTAAAACTTGACACCGTACACTTGCGGTAAGAATCTCATGATCAATGCCTGTGTGTTTGTTTGAGCATTTGTTTTCTTGGGGTGATATTGGAATTTCTGTGCTTGTTGGGTTTTGTGCCTTGGTGCATATGTGTGCTGATAATAACTATTTTTCCTTGGGAATGACCTATGATGAGGTTGAGGTCTTTGCCACTTTTGGCTTGTATCCCATAGGTCTTGGTTGATATTTCATTTTGTAAGTCCAATCAGCTTGGTTTGGATAGTTTCTACCATTCCCATCATAATATTTTCTTTGCTGAAATCTCTGGAGCTTTTGGTAGCTCTGTTTAACTTTCACACAGTATTTTCTGTTTGGAGTCTGATGGACCTTTCTAAATTTGATTTCAACTATCCTGTCAGCACACTCAACTGGCTTATTGCTTTTTCCCTTATATCCAAGGCTAGTATGGTTGCGATTGTGTTTTTGAGTGGGTGTTGGTACGAGATATGGTGTTTTGGATTTTTGGATTCCCTCAATGCTTGAGGATCCTTTTACCATAATCACTCTTGGAACTTGGGCATGCACAAAGGAATTGAATCATATGCCTATCTTGTCCCCACTTTCTTTCTTAGTCATTATAAGTTCACCAATGATTTGGATGCCTTAGTGAATGAAGCAATCATATTTTTAAGATCCTTTTTCCTATTTTCTGTAGCAGCGAAGTGTGCTTGGACCTTGGCAATTTCAGGCTTCAGCTTTGTATTCTCATCAGCTATGTGACCTAAAGTACTCAGCTCTTTAATCAGCTGTGAGTTTGACATTTAAGCTGGATATGTTTTTCATTTAATAGTGTGTGTGAGGTTTTGATGTGCTCAAAATCTTTCATCGTTTTGCCAAATGAATCATAAAGATTTGTGAGTGATGAAGTGTTTGTGTCACAATCATTATCACTAGAATCTGAATGGGATGAGTTAGAGTGTACCTCATTTTCTTTATTTTTGGATCTTGTTCTTTGGCCATGAGGCATATCAAAGTCCTCTGTATCACTAGAGTAGTGTGTTTCACTACTATCGGAGTCTGCTGGTTCCTTGCCCTTGGTTGTCTCAGCAGTCTCAGCAGCCAACATGGCTTTCTTCTTTTCTTGTCTCATTTTTTTGAAGACCTTTCTATCCTTTTCATTTCTGTATTTATTGACTGGTGGATAAGTACAGTCAATAGCAAAATGTCCTGGTTGTCTGCAGTTCCAACACAGGTTCTCAGCTCTCTGCAACTCAGCTCTATCAGGCCTCTGATTATCAACTCTCTGATATTCAGTTCTTTGATGTTCAACTCTATTGGGTGGCCTATCCTCCCTTGCTTTGGAGGGTGCTGAGTGTCTTCTTGAGGATTCACCCTTGTTCATTTTGTAGTTTTCATTGAAGAACTTGTTGAACCTTTTTACCATTAGGGCAATCTCCTCCTGGTCTATTGTCTCATTTGGCTCAACTTTCTTCCCTTCACTAGCCATAAGTGCAGTTGTCTTGGGCACAAATGTCTCTTCTTGTTCCTTTCTTCTCAGCTCAAACTCATATGCCTTGAGGTCTGAGAATAGCTCATCGTTTGATGTTTTGAAGAGGTCCATGGAATGTCTCAGGGCCATGACCTTCATTTCCTACTCAGCTGGGAGAGACCTTAGAATCTTCATACATATCTTCTTCTGTGTGTACTCATTTCCCAGAGCTGAAAGTTCATTGGTGATTTCTGTAAATTTGGCATACAGCCAATCCAGACTTTCACCTGCAATTATTTTGAAATTTCCAAATTTTTGGTACGCAATGAGCTTAATATATTTTCTTTGATTTGAACAGATCCTTCACAAATCAAAGTAAGTTTTTCCCAAATTTCTTTTGCTGATTTGCAAGATTTGACTTTATTAAACATAGCCTTATCCAAGATTTTATAAAACCACTAGCTTGTAGCTCAAGTGGTATCGTTTACCCTTTGTAAGGGTATTGACCCGGGTTCGAATCTGATATCTTTCAGTTTATTTGAAATTTATTTCATCCTCTCCAACCAATACTCCCAACTTATTAAAAAAAAAGGTTTTATAAAGAATGTCCTTGGCAACATTGTCAAGATTATATATCTTTCTATCTTCGTTGGTCCATTCACAACGAGGCTTTTCAACCATATCAGGTTTGGGCTCTGCTGCTCAAGATCATCCTCTCTTCGGCCAGGAGGTGCTCTTTTTACTGGAGTATTGACCTTTAGGATTTACTGATGGCCCATCCTCAATCACTAGCCACATCTCATCGTCCGGGCGGATAGATGAGCCTTTAGTCCAAGTGGCTACGATAATCTAGAGGGGGTGAATAGATTATCTAGGTTTTTCAGATTTTGCCCTCTTTTTCGAATAATCAACCAAAGACGAGAATGTAAATGCGGAAATAAAACAACACTCGTCGATTTAAAGAGGTTCAACCCACCTAGGGCCTAATCCTCTACCACCCCAAAGATCTCCTGGGATGGATTTCAAAAAGAAAGAAAAGATTTTATTAATTTACCAAAAATTAATACAACACCTGAGGATTACCACAACCCTCCTTCACCACTTTGAGGATTACCACAATCCTCTTACACCACCTTGAGGATTACCACAACCTCTTACAACACCTTGAGGATTACCACAACCCTCAAACACCTATCACCTAGATCACCCAAGTGTATTCTTACCACAAGAATACTCACAAGGATGTCTTGTGTTGAATGATGACCAAAATCAAGATTACAACTCAATAATGATTGATACAATATGAGTACAAGTGTAATCAAGAATTGAGAGCCTAGACCTCAAATTTGTGCAAGTGAAAGTGCTTAGGCTAATACAACAAGATATATGAAAGTGTTTGCTTTGTATGCTCTTTGCTTGTATATTGTGTTGTGTCTTGTTGCTTGAATGAAGCCTCTATTTATAGGAGAGGTCTTGGCTTTGATTTCCAGACATTGGCTCCTCCTTGGGGAGTGATTTGCTGCAAAAGAAACCATTTAAAATCATCAATATAGCTGTTAGAAATCAATCCCACAAAATAGGGAAAAGTCATGCAACGCAAGCGGATAGTTTCTTTGTCAAACATGGGGTTCGACCGGTCGCAGAGATAAGATTGAAATTGAATTCTCTGCGAATTTTTACACAGGGGGGACCGGTCGAAGGGTGCGACCGTCGCCCTCACCGTGACCGGTTGCCCTTGACGTTTTTCACGAAACAGAGAAGTCGGAACAAAAATCCAACTTGCGGTGCACAGTCGCTCACGGTCGACCGGTCGACCACACCGGTCGCCCACCTGGTCGACCGGTCGCCCTGCCCTTTTTTTCTTACGTCCCATTTTCTGTTTCAAAACTCAACTCAGGTACGGGTTGCCCTATAGGGCGACCGGTCGAGCCTGAAACAAAAGTGTTGTCCAATTTTAAATCGAAAATAAACTTCAAGAAATACTCCAAAAAATAGTAAAAACATTTTAGATCGATTGGAAGTGTTAGGACAACATTTAGGGACATTGTTTTGGTATAAAAACTCTTTAGAACAAAATCATCAAAATCATGATAAAAACATTTATCTAACAAACTCCCCCTTTTTGATGATTACAAACCAAAACAATTTTCAAGAGGACGATTTCGAAAAGCAAAATAATTTTCCGGTTTAAGAGTAAACTATCCGTTTAAAAACATTTTACAAACGCTCCCCCTATCAACAAGCACATTAAGAAGAATTATTGCATAAGCTAGAAGCACAAGCTTTTACAAAAATAAACAATAACTTCATGAGCTTAGAAGCTCCCCAATCACAAATACTTAATGTCCATGCAAACAAGTCCATAAAGTCCATAAAACAACCATTGGACTAAGTTTTCTTCACAACTTATGGCCTTAAAAAGCCATAGCTTGTAGCTTCTATTATGAGCTTTTATTGGCTTCTTTGAGCTAACGAGCCAATTTCTGTTTCTCCCCTTTGGAATCATCAAAAGAATGTTAGGATGATAGAAACATCATAGATATATCAAAGTGCGCCAAAGAGACGATTTATCAACCATTGAGCAATTTTAGGCTTAAAAACCAAGGAAAATGGGAGAAATGCATCATGAAGAGTTCATACGCCCGTTTTATTTCCCAAAACATGATCTCAAAGAGTATAGAAGACTTTTGGAAGCGAGAGAATCATGTAGAAGTTGAAATTTTCATTGAAACATTTCATCGAACACATTGTGGGCGTGAAAAATAAAAAGAGTTGTATATAGCCCTTGTAAATGATCCAAGCCAAAAAAATTTCATCACCAAATCATACCAATTATCATACAAAACAGCATAACAACTAAGCTCATCATGATCATAAAATAATTTCATCAAGTAATATACAAGAAAGGCCATAAACTCGAGGTTCAACCCATTGAGCAAAGTAAGGAAAAATCTTACCATTTAATCGGAAAGGATGAGCAATGATGATGATAAACATGCTATATACGGTCCAAGATATAAATGGAATGCATAAAAATCAATTTTGAGTGACAATAGTGTGCATTTGGCAAAGGGGACGAAAAATGGCCAAAATGAGTGAAAAAGACTAATGCTCAAGACAGAACGATTTTAAACCAAAAATGGCTTAGGGCGACCGGTCGTGGTTGAGGGCGACCGGTCGACGTTGAGGGCGACCGGTTGCCCTCAACCTCTTCAGCCCACTGTTTTGCAAATTTTCCAAAATCCGAATTTTCAACCGAAAAATCCGATTTTAAGCCCCTAAGTTTTAAAAACGTGCAAAATACAAACGTGAATTTCATTCAATATGCATTATGCCTAACCGAGCTCGTATCGACGCAAAGTCTCGGAAGTTAGCGGTTTTGTGAAAATATCCGCTAATTGATCTTGAGATGGAACAAAAGATATCTCAATTTTTCGTTTTGAGACACAATCCCTTAGAAAATGATGTCGAATCTCAATATGTTTAGTACGGTTATGATGAACCGGGTTTTGAGCAATGTTTATAGCGGATACATTATCACAAAAGATAGGTACGTTTTCAAAAGAGCATTTGTAATCCGCTAAGGTTTGTTTCATCCAAAGAAGTTGAGTACAACAAAATGCGGCGGAAATATATTCGCCGCCGTTGAAAGAGAAACAGTTTTGCTTCTTTGAAAACCAAGAAACTAGGCAATCGCCTAAAAATTGACATGATCCTAAGTACTTTTCCGATCATCAATATTTCCCGCATAGTCCAAATCACTATAACCTTTAAGAGAGAAATTTTCATTCTTTGGATAAAATAAGCCATATTGAATGGTGCCTTTCAAATATCGAAAAATCCTTTTAACGGCACTCATATGAGATTCTTTGGGATTGCTTTGAAAACGAGCACATAGGCATACGGCATGAAGAATGTCCGGTCTACTAGCGGTTAAATAAAGTAAACTACCAATCATACCTCGATACTTGGATTCATCAACCGACTTGCCTTTTTCATCTTTGTCAATTTTGACATTGGTTGCCATAGGAGTCGAGACGGTTCTTCCTTCTTCAATGCCGAACTTCTTCAAAAGTTCTTTTGTATACTTTGATTGCGAAATATAAATACCTTCTTGGCATTGCTTAATTTGAAGTCCAAGGAAGAAGTTTAGCTCCCCCATCATACTCATCTCGAATTCACCTTGCATTAACTTGGAGAATTTCTTGCACAAAGATTCATTAGTAGCACCAAATATAATATCATCAACATAAATTTGCACAAGTAAACAATCTTGCCCTTTTTCAAAAACAAAGAGTGTAGTATCAACTTTACCTCTTGTAAAACCATTTTGCAAAAGAAAAGAGCTAAGTCTATCATACCATGCACGGGGTGCTTGTTTTAAACCATACAAAGCCTTTTTAAGTTTATAAACATCATTAGGCCTAGAAAAATTTTCAAACCCCGGAGGTTGTTTTACATAGACTTCTTCTTGAATAATACCATTTAAGAAAGCGGATTTAACATCCATTTGGTAAAGTTTGAAATTTTTGAAACAAGAATAGGCAAGTAAAATACGAATAGCTTCTAAACGTGCTACGGGTGCAAAAGTTTCATCATAGTCAATACCTTCTTCTTGACAATACCCTTGAGCTACTAACCTTGCCTTATTTCGAACAATGTTGCCTTGATCATCAAGTTTGTTCCGGAATACCCATTTTGTACCAATGATTGTTTGAGATGGAGGACAAGGTACTAATTCCCATACATCATTTCTTTCAAATTGATTCAACTCCTCTTGCATTTCCAAAAACCAATCTTCATCCTCAATAGCTTCCTTAGCATTTTTAGGCTCTTTTTGAGATATAAGAGCTTTCTCGGCAAAATTCCTTCGAGTCATTACTTTATCAAGGGGATCACCAATAATAAGATCTTTTGGGTGATCTCCCTTAAATTTCAATGCTACGGGAAGATTCGAAGTATCACCCCTATCTTCTTGAGGAACATTTGAACTTGAAGGTTGATCATTATGAGCATCACTTTGAACAATAGGTTCAACAATATCCTCTTCATCACTATCGTCATTCGGTATTCTTTCAACACCCGAGGCTTCATTAAATTTGACATGAATGGATTCTTCAACAACCATGCTAGTCTTGTTGTAAACCCGATATGCTTTGCTCTTGGTTGAATACCCCATAAATATACCTTCTTCGGCCTTAGGATCAAGTTTGTCCAATTGATCCTTAGTATTCAAAATAAAGCACTTACATCCAAATATTTTGAAATAACTAATATTTGGAGTTCTTCCTTTCCAAAGCTCATATGGAGTTTTATTCATATTAGGACGAATATAAACTCGGTTAATGACATAGCAAGCGGTACTTACGGCTTCGGCCCAAAAATACTTTGGAAGTGAAAATTCATTGAGCATGGATCGACTCATTTCTTGTAATGTTCGATTTTTCCGTTCGGCTACTCCATTTTGTTGAGGTGTCCTTGGAGCCGAGAAATTATGAGCATATCCTTTGGTTTCACAAAATACTCTAAATTCACCGTCAAATTCTCCACCTCGATCGCTTGAATAGACTTGATAGTATCTTCTTTTTCATTCTCAATAAGTCTACACAACTTAACAAACTCATTAACGGCATCGTTTTTATTTGTAAGAAAAAGAGCCCAAGTATATCTCGAAAAATCATCGACTATAACAAAAGTGTAATGTTTTCCACTTAGACTAGCCGTACCAATATCCCCATACAAATCAAGGTGAAGCAATTGTAGGGGTTTGGTAGTGGAAATTTCATTTTGGGTTTAAAACTACTCTTAACTAATTTGTTCTTTTGACAAGTGTCACATAAGCCAAGATTTTCAAAATTCAATTTGGGTAGTCCTTTTACATGTTGGTTTTTGTAAATATTTTTCAAATTCTTGTATCCAACATGTCCGAGTCGCCTATGCCATAAACTTGTTAAATCATTATTGGCGACAAGACAAGAAACATTTTGACTAACCAAATCACTAGTACAAATTTTGTAAAGATTGCCTTTTCTATTTGCTTCACAAATAATATTACCATTTTTAAGAATAAGGCATTTTTCTTTATTAAAAGAAACATCATAATTTGAATCACAAAGTTGGCTAACACTTATCAAATTAAACTTAAGCCCTTCTACTAAAAGAACATTACAAAGAGAGAAAGAAGAGTTACCAATTTCTCCATTTCCAAGAATTTTTCCTTTGCCATTGCCGAACATGACCATACCCTCTTCTTGGAGCTTGATGTTGGTAAAAAGCTCTCTCCTCCCGGTCATATGGCGTGAACATCCGCTGTCCACGAGCCATTTCGAATCCTCCATGGTTGTTATAGCCCCTATTACCTACAAAATCATTTCTTTTAGGTACCCTATAATTTTGGGGTCCATGGGGGTTAGTCTTGAGACCTTTGGGTCTCCAAACATGTCTTGAGCTATTTCTCAATTTGCAATTATTAGCATAATGTCCAACTTTGCCACAATAAAAACAAGTAGGAGTATTATAATTATTGGCACGTACAAAAGTCGGACCTTGGTTATTTTTCTTAAAAACACTTTGAAATGGCTTATAACCAAGTCCCGATTTGGAATGCTCACCTCTTTGTGCATCTAAAATTTTTGTGACTTTATCCGTACTTATGTTGAAACGATGCACGTCATTTTTCAAACATTCAATATCTTTTGTGAGCGATTCCTTTTCGGTTTCAAGAGAATGAATTCTAGTAAGAGTAAGAGCATGAGCTTTGTCTAAAGATTCATAAGAGGTAAATAATTTTTCCTTTTCAACCTTAATCTCCTTATGCTCCTTTTTCAAATTTTTGTATTTAACGATTAAATTTTGAAACTCAATTTGCAATTCATCAAAATCACATTGCAAGTCATCAACTATGGAGGAAGTAGAAGAATTTGAGTGTACCTCATTGTTTTCGTCTCCTATAGCCATGAGACCGTGTTCGGTTTCTCCTTCCTCATCGGTTGTTTCGAGTAGTTCATCCCATGTTTTGACTTCCGCATTTAGAGCCTTCTTTTTTGTAAAAGGCTTCCTTTTCTTTTGCTCCTCTTCATCGAGCTTTGGGCAATCGGCAATGAAGTGCCCGGGTTTTCCGCATTTAAAGCAAGCATTATCTCTTGGTTTTCTTGCTTTATTTTTATTCACAAATTTTGCAAATTTTCGAACAAGTGCGGCCGTCTCCTCATCATCATCATCATTATCATAGTATGCATTATTAGAAGAGGAAGCAAGACCTTTAGGAATATTTTGCATACCCGATTGATTGATGGTTGGTTTGGTATTTTTCCTCTCCTTGAGATAGACTTCATAGATGAGGAGGTTCCCGATGAGCTCGTCAAACTTGAGTGTCTCAAGATTTTGTGCTTCCGTGATTGCCGTCACCTTTTCGGACCATGAGCCGAAGAGCATTCAATACCTTAGTCACTTTGTCTTCTTCGGAGATGACTTTACCGAGGGCCACAAGAGGATTGACAATGTTGTCAAGCCTTTCCACCATCTTGGAGATGCTTTCACCATCATACATGTTAAAGTTTTCAAAGTCTTTAACAAGCATGGTCTTTCTAGCTTGCTTGACCTTCTTTGTCCCTTCATATATAGTCTCCAATTTTTCCCAAACCTCATGTGCCGACCTTATGCCTCGTATGCGATTGTACTCGGTGGCGGTAAGTGAGCAATGCAAAATATTTAAGGCCTTACCATTTAGAGAGAAAAGCCTTCTTATCATTTTCATCGAACTCCTTGAAAGGTTTAGGAGTCGAGGTGCCATCCTCCATTTTTTTTGTTGGTTGATCAACTCCTTCAATAACCACATTCCATATGTCAAATCCGCACCCTTGTAGAAAGCACTCCATACGGTCTTTCCAAAATGCGTAGTTGTTGGCGTCGAACAATGGTGGCTTGTTGGTGGAGGCGCCGGTGAGATAAGCGTCATTTGTAGCCATGGATCTTTCCTCTTTACTCGGAACGAGCTAGCCAAAGAGTTTGGCTTTGATACCACTTGTTAGTCCAAGTGGCTACGATAATCTAGAGGGGGGGGTGAATAGATTATCTAGGTTTTTCAGATTTTGCCCTCTTTTTGAATAATCAACCAAAGACGAGAATGTAAATGCGGAAATAAAACAACACTCGTCGATTTAAAGAGGTTCAACCCACCTAGGGCCTAATCCTCTACCACCCCAAAGTATCTCAGGGATGGATTTCAAAAAGAAAGAAAAGATTTTATTAATTTACCAAAAATTAATACAACACCTTGAGGATTACCACAACCCTCCTTCACCACTTTGAGGATTACCACAATCCTCTTACACCACCTTGAGGATTACCACAACCCTCTTACAACACCTTGAGGATTACCACAACCTTCAAACACCTATCACCTAGATCACCCAAGTGTATTCTTACCACAAGAATACTCACAAGGATGTCTTGTGTTGAATGATGACCAAAATCAAGATTACAACTCAATAATGATTGATACAATATGAGTACAAGTGTAATCAAGAATTGAGAGCCTAGACCTCAAATTTGTGCAAGTGAAAGTGCTTAGGCTAATACAACAAGATATATGAAAGTGTTTGCTTTGTATGCTCTTTGCTTGTATATTGTGTTGTGTCTTGTTGCTTGAATGAAGCCTCTATTTATAGGAGAGGTCTTGGCTTTGATTTCCAGGACATTGGCTCCTCCTTGGGGAGTGATTTGCTGCAAAAGAAACCATTTAAAATCATCAATATAGTCATTAGAAATCAATCCCACAAAATAGGGAAAAGTCATGCAAAAACGCAACGGATAGTTTGTCAAACATGGGGTTCGGCCGGTCGCGTGAGAGATAAGATTGAAATTGAATTCTGCGAATTTTTACACAGGGGGACCGGTCGAAGAGTGCGACGGTGCCCCCAGGACTTGTGACGGTTGCCGACGCGTTTTTCGAAACAGAGAAGTCGGAACAAAAATCCAACTTGCAGTGCAATGTCGCTCACCGGTCGGCGACCGGTCGACCACACCGGTCGCCCACCTGGTCGACCGTCGCCGCCTGCCCTTTTTTTTTTCTTACGTCCCATTTTCTTCTGTTTCAAAACTCAACTCAGTGCGGGTTGCCCTATAGGGCGACCGGTCGAGCTGAAACAAAAGTGTTGTCCAATTTTAAATCGAAAATAAACTTCAAGAAATACTCCAAAAATAGTAAAAACATTTTAGATCGATTGGAAGTGTTAGGACAACATTTAGGGACATTGTTTTGGTATAAAAACTCTTTAGAACAAAATCATCAAAATCATGATAAAAACATTTATCTAACAGAGCACTGCATACGAATTTTCCAAATCATCATACTCTTCCACAAGAAACATAAGAATTCGAGTTAGATTTGCTTACATAATAATAACTTTACTATTGAAATAAAAGCTTTAAAAACTCAAGTGTTGATACTTTTGAAAAATAATGAGATCTAGTACAGTAACCAGTGTACAAGGCTCAATAAACCAACCGCTCTGATACCACTTGTAGGTCCCAAGGGTGAGTAGTAAGGTTTAGAAGGAGGGGGTTGAATAAGCCTTACCAAATTTTCGATTTAGTCCTTTTGAATATTTTTAGAGTTAACATAAATCAGCTTTAGTCCTTGAGGGATAGCTAGGTTGGCTTACTCAACAAAGTTACCCACTCAACAGACTCGACTGAGTTGTTGATAGTATATCTCAGCTGGTATCAGCTAACATTTAAATTAACAGTTGATTTGGTTTTTGTTCAGAGGAAGACTTGTTGTTTTAAACTTATTTTGCAACATTTGTTTTAGCAATAGTTATTATCAGTTGAGTTCAATAGTTATGACTTAACAACAGATATAAAAGATATGCAAAAAATGAAAGTGCTATAAATAAATAAAACACAAGTAATTTTTATAGTGGTACGAGGATGGGGTAATTCCTCAAATCCACTCTTCTCCAACTCCTGGAGGAATCCACTAAGTAACAAGATCTTGGTCACAAAGCAGTGAACAGTCCGAGTCAGCCTTGATCATGTAGCCAGTTGCTCTTGGGTCTCAGCTTCTTCACAAAATAGTTGTCTTGCTACTTCAGCTCCTTCGAACTCTTGGAATTGATCATAGCCTTCCAATGAGCCCAAAGCATCTGGTTTGAACTTGAACCTTACTACTTCTCCTTCAACCTTGGAGAGTAGACCCTTTTGTTCCTTAAACAAATTTCCTCTTCAACTGATGAAGTAATATTTCCTTCACTGAATGTGTTGGATTGAGTTCCTTCGAATTTTGGCTTGAGGATATCTTTGAAAGCTTCAGAGTATTTGCAGGTTTTGCTTGCTTGATAGTCTTATAAGATTCGTAATCTTCTCTCACTTTCTTCCTCAACCTTTTATAGTGCACATTCGAAATTATGTCCGTTGAAGAGATAGACATGCATTTTAAATCTCACTCGTAGGTTGTTGGCTTGTCTGGTCTTGCAGCATCAATGAGGATCGTACCATGAATTCAATGCTCTGCAGCCTTTCCTTTGTCTCTGCAGGTTTTCAGGTACATTCAATTGGTTCCTTGCTTTTTGCACTCTTTCAAAGAAACAACTTTATTGTCTTTGGCAAATGACACAAGCCTATTTCCAGCAAAACCTTGACTTGTGTTGACAACGGATCTCTTTCAGCTTTCTTCAAGTCTTGTATGCTGCATACCCCTTTGACATTCGATTCCAATCATTATGGAATGACTTAGCTGTCAGTCAATTGACTGAGACAACTTTTCTGTCACTTGACTGATCCTTCTCTTGGCTTCACACAACTGGGTCTTCTCTTCAATCTCCAGTCGACTATAGTAATATTCAACTTAGTTGACTCCAACTCAGCTTATTCAACTCTATCTATTACAAGGTGAATTACATAGAAAATGGGGTGCCGATGTCACGCCCCAAACGGGACGCGACGACGATCCACAACTTAAATACAATAACCAAGCAGTCTAGACAAATATCAACGAGAACCCAATGAGACAGAGTCTAAATAGCAGCGGAAATAAATAACAGATACAAGTTACCACTTAAAGTTTACAATCCATAATCCAAATTACAACCCGAAAGTCAACAAAATAGCAACTTAAAGTCAAGGGGTCCTACGCCCCTCAATTACAAACCCGAATGGAACGAAATACAAAAGTCCGACAATAACATAAGAAAAGAGTCCAATCAACAACAAGAAATAGTAAATCCAACAAGCGTAGTACAAGGTCTCAATCCAGAGCCGGTTCAGCATCTCCAACGAAATCCTCATCTAAGGTTAGAAAACAGGTGGGGATGAGACAAAAATCTCAGTGGATGGGGTGATCGTGTGCGAGTGTGGCGCAATATATTTAATGTGAGAAACAGTTATATGAAAACGCGTGAGTATGATGCATGAATTCACACACAGTTCGCAAGCGTCGTGATAAAATATTTAAATAATATACTTATACAGTTCAAGAAAATAGTTCATGGTCACACAGGCACTATGTGATTCAGTCAAGACAGGTAGGATTGCGTACGGAAGTGTAACGCCAATCCCATGCAAGGCAAATAATGGTTGCGTACGGATTTGTAGCGCCAACCAATGCAAAACAAGTAAGCGGTTGCGTTTTAAAATGTAACGCCAACCAAAACGGGTCGATAACTCCGGAATCGTGTGGATCGGACAAGCGATTCCTTTGTTTTTCCTTGTAACTCCCGGTCGGTATGGTCCAAGCGGCACCTTATCGCTCCGTAGGCAAAGACAAAATCCACAGTGGAGTGGCGAGGCTCGGATCTGTCATAATCATGATTATACCTCGATTACGACCCGCTTCCCGGACAAACTCCGTCCCTCGATTGCGGGATTAGGGCGATGGGGCGGAAGAGTGGAATAGCAGCCGAGCTGCCTGGTTCCATCCCCGACGTATCCACTCCGGGCCGTGAGCTCGACACACCAAGT
Organism: Rehmannia glutinosa; assembly: GCA_016081115.2. Taxonomy (NCBI): domain Eukaryota; kingdom Viridiplantae; phylum Streptophyta; class Magnoliopsida; order Lamiales; family Orobanchaceae; genus Rehmannia; species Rehmannia glutinosa. The sequence goes on along the minus strand of JABTTQ020000637.1, from coordinate 36,292 downwards.
TGACTCGAGCAGAAAATAATTACGATTCTGACGAACAACCAGCAATCAGTATTATTGATTCAGGGAATAAGTTTAGGAAAATTTTTGAAAAACGCGAGTGGCAATTATGGCGTTGGTGGAGTATTTGGATGAAGATGATTATCGGAAGGATAAGCAACCTTCGATATCTTGAATGATTAGGTGGAACATAGGTCCCGTTATAGATTCAAAATCGCAAGGCGAGGAAGTCGCTCCGCGATCGGGTATTAATCGGTCAAATTGATCCGATAAGTCAAGGGTTTTTGGGAAAATAAAATACTTTAATTAAATCTCCAAGTCAGAGAGTCCATGGCTATTTTAGTAAAAGAGAAAATAATTGAGTTAGGTCCTTTATAAAAGGAAAATTGTAATTTAGCCCCATTATGTAAAAACTAACACTTTTGGGGTTAAAATTGAATAATTAAATATCCCGACCTTGAAAAATTATGAGGTCAGTTCCTAAATTCTCCAAATTGTCCAGAGATTCAGGTTTTTAAAGTTTTGAGTTCGATTTTTTATAAAAATCTCACATTGGCCCCAAATTTGTAAAAATTGCCAATTCGGACCTTAAGTTTTAAAAATTCGGAACTCACAAACCGGAAGGGCTTTTAATGTGATTCCAGTTGGAAAATGTCACTAAGGTTAGTAGGATATTGGGACAAAAGCAGTTTTAAAAAGCAATATGTGTAGGTCCTTCAACTTTTGAAAATATCATTTTTGTCTCATTTTAAAATAATTGTCTTTAAGGCTTTTAGGGGTCCAATTGTTATGTAATTTGAACCTTGGGTCCAAAATATAATTAAGTTATAGTTAAGTTAGTATTTCCAGGTGCATGGGCTGCATAAGTCCTGGAAATTTCGTTTGGGTCCTCAAGTTTAATATTTTACACATTAGTCCCTCAATTTTAGTAAAATTACTTTCCAAGCCCTAACCACTTGGATTTTTGGAATACTTTTAAAATATGTAATTCCCAGTACCTTAAGAGTAAAATTTTCAAATTTTAAAGTTAAGGTCTGGTACAGTTTTAAAAATTGCAAAGTAGCCCTCAAACTTTCAAAATTTTACAATCTAGTCCTTGGGCTTTTAAAGGTTGATTTTATTTATCTTAAAACTCTTAAAACTTTATTAAAATGTCCAAGAGTCATTTTTGAACCTGAGTACAGTCGCAAATTTCGAAATTTGCAGAGGGGTCCTTTAACTTTCATTTTCTTGCAATTTAGTCCACCAACTTTCCATTTTTACATTTTTAAGTCCAAAATTGAAATTTAATCAATTATGCTCGACTTTTCCAGGTTATAAGTCATCCAAAACATAGATTTTAAAGATCATACACATGCATGTCCAATACATACAAGAATTCATCAATTAAAACATTAAAGTGTACATGCATGCACCTAAAATTCAATAAATAATAATTTTGAGCAACTCTTAAGAATTTTCATGATTTGATATATAAATTGACATGCAATATATAGATTATATATCTCAAGGCTCATGATCAAATTTTCTACATGCATTTAATCAAAACACCTAAAAGTTGGAAAATATTTTTCCACCCACCTTAAATTTGGAAATTGTGAAATAAAAGGATAATTTCACAATTCTTTGGATGAGGCTTCTTAGGTCAGCCCCTAAGTCAAGAAAATATCAAAATTTGGAGTTAGAAAAATGAGAGAAAAATTAAGGAGAAAAAGAAGGAAATAAGGAAATGAAAGGGACTACACTTTACCTTGTGTAGTAGATGTTTGGAGACTAGTTGAAGCTCAAAAATTGGAAATTTTGGCTCAACTCCAAAGTCTCCTAAGGTCAGCCCCTATTTCTCAAAAATGAAAAAGGGGTGTTAAAATTTGAAAAAAAAAAAAAAAAAGAGTAGGAAAGAGGGGTCTAGTACACAATTCTTACCTTGTAGTCTAATTTCCTCTACTATTTCTTCTTCAAGCTTGAGGTCCTTCTTCAAAAATGTTGTCAAGTTCAAATCTTCAAGTTCTTCTAAATGTACCTCCAAACCAAATTCAAACTTAAGTTAAGAAGGTGGAAGAGATGAACAATGTGATATCAAAAAATGGATTGAAGCTAAAATTTCTTACCTTGTATGATGATGGTTCGATTTTTTTGTGAAGAATATGAGGGAAATGTTGAAATTTTTTCTAAGTATAGAAGAAGAAAGTGAAAGGAAGAATAGAGAGAAGTTGGGAGTTTTTTTAGAGAGAATGAGGAGAATTGATTTGGAAGATCAAATGTGTTGGTGAAATTTTGAGATGAAATTTTGTGTAATTAGGCCATATGGCCTTCCAACATAGTGAGAGAGGGAGAGAAAATTTTGTTCAAATTGTGTCTTGTAATTTGTCTCTTGCATGGAGACAAAATGCAAGTCAAAGTATGGGTCAAATTGGAATGTTGAGAGGAATAAGAAGAATGTTGGGAAGAATAGAATAAGTTGGGAAAAATAGTAATAAAGAATTGGTGTATAAGATGATGTGTATAATGTTTGAATTAATGATATAATTATACACAAGATGACTAATATATGGTGTAGGTGTACAAGAGTTGGATGATATTTTTATCCCAAAAATATCCATATTGGCCGTCCACTTCAAGGGCAATTTGGTAATTCCATATATTTTTTTTTTGTCCCAAATTTGATGATAATAGATGAAATATATCAATCTCCAAAATAATTAGTGATTTCCTTGATCACTTGTAAGTCTCATGACACTTAATCTAAATCGAAATCTTAATTCTATAAGGTAAAAGTCCCCAAAATAAATAATCTCTTAAAATTCTAAGGTGACTAATAAATACAAAAATAGTAATAATGATCAATCAAGTGATCATAAATGAGGAATAGAATTAATGATGATCATGATCACAAGTAATTAAATAAAATGAAATAAGATACAAAATGTATATATTATTATTAATTACCCGTCAAAATGACGCGGTAAAATAGTCGATCAAATGTATAAACAACAATAAGGATCAATTAATAGCTTCGGAAAAATCGGGGCTTCACAGCCGACATCCTATTATAAGTTTTACATGTTATCATCAAAACCTAAACATAAATTTTTCTAACAGAATATCAGTGGTAGGGGTGGCCAAATGGAACCGAAATCGGGTTCCAAACCAGAACCGGAACCGTGGTCAATGATTCCTAAACCGTAATCGTGTTCAATGGTTCCAAAACCGGAACTGGACCCGTGTAGGCTGGTTCTGGTTCCATTTTCTAGGTCTAAAAAACCGTGGAACCAACAATTTTAACCGTCGGTTAAAACCATCAGTGGAACCGTGATGGAACCATTTTTTTTAAGGTTAAACCAACAATCTTGTTTTGGTAAATACATGCTAGAAGAAATATTAAATATTTATTATGATGTTTTATTTCGTAACTACATGAGACACGTTTTAGATCAAATGTTGTAAGCAAACTACGTGAACTTTGATTTTTCTATACTCTAATAGTATATATAGATAGTTTAATATTATTATTAATATTAGGTATAAAACTTTATTGGATATTAAGTCCAAGTCTTTTCTTTATTTTCCTTTTTTAAATTGAAATTGATAAACTATTTTAAGAAACCAAAAAATTATCAAAAGACAAACAAACGGTTTCGGTTAAAATCGGAACTAGAACCGTGGAGGAACGAGTTCTGAACTGGACCAAAACCGTCAGTTCGGTTTTAGAATTAGAACTGTGAGGCAATGGTTCCGATTTTGGTTCCAACAAAATGAGGAACCGGAACCGATAGTTCCGGAACCGTGGCCACCCCTAATCGATGGACATTTAGGTGGAACTTGAATGAAACAAGAATTGCTTTGTTATGTAGCCTTGCTATCTTGTTATCCTCTAAGAATGCTTTAGCATTACATCGGTATAGTTCCATAGCCAGCCGAGGATACTGGGTGCTATCCTCCACCCCCGTGTGCAGAAAGCATATATCAAAATATCCAGTGTCGTCGACATCATCACGAATAGGGACACAAGTAGGATCTCGACGTATATACTTACCATCAAAAGGAGATGGAAACCAACAACACTTGGTAAATCCACCATAAATTGCTTGTTTCGTATCATAAAAAAGGCCAGAATAACTCAAACATAATTCATCTCTAATTATGAAAAGAGGACCAGTCTTACAAGGAATTGGGGAAGAAGCAAACAATGTGTCCAATTTTACTCATCCTCTAACATTTGGCGAACGGAGATCGAGACATAATTTCCCAATCCGAGTTTGGAAGAAAAATGTAGATGATTCCTCATGCACAGAATATCCCTCGACCCAAAAACAAGTAGTGTAATCATGATTGTCGCGTATTCGAGGGAGTTCATGGGATGATGAACCCGTAGGAACATACAACTCGGAATCGATATTAACAGCACAAGAATTAGACTTAATAAGATTAGAGAATACCAAAATTTTATCATTGGGGGTTGGAATGGCCAGATGAAAGTTTTTGTGGTACAGCAAATCAGGGAGAGGGGCCTCATCGCATATTATCATACTCCGCTCTAATTTCAGACTGGATTCGGTGGTGAGATCGAGTGACGATAAATCAAAGGAGGCTATTGATTTTCCTACGGGAGTTTGTGGAGATCCCTTAAACATATAAAACGTCGAGTCTAAAACACAAAAAGCCTCGCCCTTAAAACACATATCATCAAAATGAAACATAGGCTTCCTGGATTTGAATTCTTCACAAGCAACAGGACCAGCAACACCATCTTTATCCGAAAATAAATCCACAACGATTACATTGTGGGAAAAATCTGGCGCCAAATCTTCAGCCAGATGGGAACGACAAACAATTCACATTTTTATCTTACCAAAATTTGCCAATGATGGTAATGGGCCTTCTTTCTTCTTCTCCATCTCCATGGGCATATTTTTGGCTGATGACATTGATATATCTGTCAAATAAAAGAATTATGGCCTATTTATAATATAAATATAAAAACCTAAAGTAATATAAAAATTATGGCCTCTTTAGAATATTTGGGGAGGGATGGGGTTTTGCATTTTGCCATCTTAATTTGGTTTATTGATAAATAACTTTAATAACAAACAGAAACATATTATTATATCTTTTAAGTTGAAAAAACTTATTGTGGTTGTGTAATTAGAGTTTCTACTTTCAAAAGAAGTGTCAATTTTTTGAATAAAAATGAAAAAATAATCTAGAAATAGAGTTTCGTGCGTTTGTGAAATATTATTTAAAAAAATACAAGTAACTTGAAAAAGCCTTTTGTTTTGTTTTTGTTTTTTTATTTTTTTTGAAATAACATTTTGTTGATGAGTTGCAATACTATATCGTGAGTTATTTTGTGCAAAAGGAACTAATTGAGGGGGTTGATTTGGTGCAGTAGAGAAAATGATGGGGAGAATGGGAAAGCCCACAACGGATTTGGCCCATACGCTGAAGCACAAGAGCTTATACTCTGTTTTCATGCTTCCACGTGCAACTACCACGTTCACTCAGGGCCAACTCTGAGGGAAGTCAACGAAGGCGACCGTCTAGGGGACAAATATTTTCAGGAACCCCAATTTTTATAGGCCTTTTATATAAATGTACATGTTTTATTAAATTTTTTTAGGGGCCCCCAAAAAATTAAAAAATACGAAATGACAAAAATTAAAAAATACCAAATGGTCTTTTGCTTTCAAAATTGTACTAAAAAAATTAATCTAAGAACAAAGTATTTTTTTTAATTTAAAACAAAGTATATGAAAGTTTTTTTTTCTTTAAGAATTTTATTTCCCAATAAAAGATTAAAGATTTTCTCTTTCTTCCATATTAAGTTATGCCCCTTCTGACTCGCCGAATTCTCCTTTAAAAACGGATTTGAATAATAGTAGGAGGAGTAGGAGATTTTCTTCCCCTTCTTCTCCTCTCAAACGTCAACCGAACAAAATATTCTGCAATTGCCGATTGCGATTTCAGTGAATGGTATGATATTTTCGAAAAAGTTGAATTGGTTAGCAAAACAATTCAATATAAAGATATGTAGATTGATGTTACAATAAATAATTCAAAATAATTTATTTCTTATTTTGAGAAATATAAGGAGGAATATTTCCATTCTGCTATGGCATCAGCCAAACAGATTGCATATATATAGGATGGAAACTGATCATGTTTTTCGTAGAAAACGTACTAATCATAAGAAATAATTTGATGAAAATATTAAAGAAGAGATATCACAATCACCAGCGGAATCTTTTAGAACTAATTATTTTCTTATTGTAGTAGTTGATTTTGCTATTCATCTTTAAAGAGCATATTTGAACAATTAGATGTCTTTGAAAATATGTTTGGTTTTTTGTTTAATTATTAGAAGTTGCTTTCAATGGATGAGAATAAATTGCATGAGTGTTGTGTTAATCTTCAAGTTGCGCTACAACATAATGAAAATTTTGTATTGATCTTTGATGATTTATTTTAAATTACAATTGTTGCAAATGTGTTTAACAAAAGAAACTAAATTAGCTATTGAAGTTATTGAAATTGTAAAAGTTTTGGATTATTTTCCAAATACTTCCATTGCTTATAGAGTTTTATTTACTATACCTCTTACAGTAACAGAGAAACGTTACTCAAAATCAAAATTGATAAAATCACATTTGTGTTCAACTATGTCTCAATAAATTAAATGGGTTGGCAATTTTATGTATTGAAAATAAGGTGTTGGAAAATCTTGCTTTGATGACCTTATTGACGATTTTGCTTCTCAAACTACTAGAAGATCTAGATTCTTTTATGACTATATGATACTTTTTTCGTCTTTGTAGGTGTTGTACTAGTTGAATATTCTGGATGACGAAAAAGATGTTCACCGTTGGAGGCTGAAGTTTTTTATTGCATTTTTTTCTTTTAATAGGGACCTTTTTTTCTTTGTCGCCATGGCCCTCTGAAAAGTCAGGATCGACGGTTTTCTGCATGCACTTCTCGATCCTCTCTCTCACCCAATACATATTAATCATAATATATCATCTCTAATTCTATAATTCAACAGGAAGATCAATTAAGGGTGGTGATATCCACATTCTTTTTCCATCTAAATACACTCATTGCCTGTAATTACATAAATGACATAAATTTAAAAGACTATAATACCCTTAGTAAACACAACTGAAGAATCTCATCTTCTTCGCATCATCTCCCCGCCATCGTTAACTGAACGGACCATCCTTTCTCTCCATGGAATGACCACATTGGTTGGCCCCGATAAGAATGTTTCAAATTTTAATACTTGTTTTAGAAATTTTTGATTGATTGATTGATAATGGATAAAGTGGTGAGGGTGTTGGATTCGTTGCAGAGAGCATCCAAGCACAAGATTGCTACCCAGCTAACTAGAAACCGGGGAGAAAGTCATAATTCCGCCCAGTGTGTCAAGTGATGAAGCCAAACAGATGTTCCCACAGGGATACGACGTTGTTGATCTACCCTCAAATTAACAAGGACTACCTCCGATTCAGGAATGTCGACTGACCAGTAATGTTTGTCGTGTAACTTTAGTACTTACTTAATAATCGTGTGTGTATATATGTGTTGGAAATTTAGTTTTGATAAAGTGGGCGTTGTACTCGAGTTTGACCAAATTTCCGATGGCTAAGTATTTAATTCTGGAGGAATTAAATTATACATTATTAATCTACATTCTGTGTAGATATTCGTAGTATTTTTTATTTCTCAAAATTAAATTTCAGTGAGTAAGAAATTAATACACGAAGTTGGCCACACGAATGGGCATTATGTAAAGGGAATTGAAAGGTTTTTTCTTCATCCCACATAGAATATAAAACATAATTTATCCTAGTATAAATACTAGAAGATGTTATTAGTTGGATATACTATAGCACAAATGGATGATCACAAGTTGGCCACACGCGTGCGCGCCCATGTTCGTCCGGCCCGGCCTGGGCGTGGGCGTGGGCCTTAGGTCGGCCCGACCCTTTGGGCCTGGGTCCAGATCCACTACACTTTTTTCACTCAAAAATGGGCTTGGCCCAGATTCAAGTGATTGTTGGGCTGCCTAATGAACCTAGACATTACAGGTGTCCAAATTCGTATGTGTCTGTTGGAGTCTGTAACTCCTCAGAAAGTGACATTGATGGGATTGTAACTCCCCAGATAGTAGTCATCAATGGGGTTGTAACCCCTGGCTATTACATGGAAAGTAATTGCCCACTCACTTACCAGAATTAATTCCATGCGGGTTAGATTTTGTTGCCTATAAATAGTCTGGCTTTCTATTGCAAAAGTTACACACAAAATCACATACTTCTCTGTATATTTCGAAAGTGTTGTAACATTTTCAAGAACACCTCATTCTGCATTCGTGCCCAACAACCAATTCTCACTCCTTCAAGTTCGTAAGGTGCTAAAAGAGGTTAAGCCGTTTTACTTTTGGGGACATTACGTTGTACCATGAACACTAGTCAGGATGTATTTGTCTTGCGGAAAGAGTACATATCGACTCAACTTTTGTCCAATATAGGTTGTAATAGTCGGTTTACATTTTGTTGTAATATTTTTTTCTGTTTGTAAAAGCTATTATTGAAGGCTTCCCGTTGTAAAAAATTGTAATCAACAATCGCAAGACAAATAGCAATCTTCATGATGGCAAGCACAAGCAGAACCCCAATCATCCCTCATGCTCATGCTGAGAAAGCCGAGAAATTTATGGGTCTCGACTTCAAGAGGTGGAAGCAAAAAGTGTTGTTTTACCTTACCACTCTGAGCTTGGCAAAATACTTGACTGAGGATGCTACAGTGGTGGCTGAAATGATACTAATGCTGAAAACACATTGTGCATGATGCATGGGGCCAGGGTGATTTCCTGTGCCGTAATTATGTCCTAAAAGGGCTTAGTGATGCACTGTATATGTGTATTATATGGTGAAATCCTCCAAAGAATTGTGGTAATCTTTGGAGAAGAAGTACAAAATTGAGGATGCCGGCATAAAAAAAAAATTGTCAGTAAGTTTGTGGATTTTGTTATGGTTGATTTTAAAATTGTGATGGAACAAGTTCAGAAGTTCCAGTTGATCTTACATGAAATCTTTACCAAGGGAATGGCCTTGCCGGAGGCATTCCAAGTGGCCGCATTGATTGAGAAATTGCCCCTATGTGTGAGAAATTTTAAAAATTATCTCAAACATAAGCGAAAGGAGATGGGACTAGATGATCTAATTGTCAAACTCAGAATTGAGGAAAATAATAAGAGAATTGACTCTAACTCCAGGCTTGTCTTAATAAAGTCGAAATCCAATTTGATGGAGCACGGCTCGTCAAGTAATACAAAGAAAATACCTAATGACAAATGCAAGAACTGACAACTGGAAAGTTCCAAAGGACTTGGTACAATTGTGGCAAACCGAACCATATGGCAAAGAACTGTCATCAGCCAAAGAAAAAGAAAACCAAACAGCAGTCTAATGTCAATGTGGTTAAACAAAGGGAACTCACCGACTTTGAAATGTCGGTGGTGGTGTTTGAAGCCAACTTGGTGGATAACCCAAAATAATGGTTTGTGGATACCAGTGCCACTTGCCATGTCTGTTCTGATCAGGATGCATTTTTCTCCTACATCTCGTCGACCGTAAGAAAGCTCCACATGGGGAATAACGCCTCTACTGATGTTGATGGCATAGGAACGGTGGTGCTGAAGCTTACTTCGGGCAAGGAGTTGAAGCTGAAGGATGTGTTGCATGTCCCAGACATCTGAAAGAATTTGATTTCGGGTTCACTGCTAGTCAACCATGGGTTTAGACTAGTTTTTTAGTTTGAAAAGTTTGTACTTAGCATGTTTGGACAGTTCCTTAGTAGGGTTATCTAGACAAGGATTGTTCAAAATGAATATAATGATTTGTACGCCATTTTGGCAATGATGAAATGAATAAGAATGCATCTTCTTATGTTTACATTCTTGAGTGCTCTGATTTATGGCATATTAGATTAGAACATGTAAATCTGAATGCTATAAATAGATTGGTAAATTTAGATTTAATTAATTTACTAGAAGTAAACTCACAAAGAAATGTGAAGTTTGTGTTGAAGCTAAAATGGCTAAGTTCCCGTTTCATTCAGTTGAAATGAGCACTACACCTTTAAAATTGATACACACTGATGTGAGTGATCTGAAGTTTGTGCAAACTAAACGTGGTAAAAAATACTTCATCACATTTATTGATGATTGCACAAGATTTTGCTACTTATTAAGAAATGAAGCTTTGGAGGCTTTTAAAAATTATAAAAAATGAAGTTGAAAATCAACTTGGAAGCCGGATTAAGATAATTTAGAGTGATAGAGGTGGTGAATATGTTGCACCGTTTGAAGATTTATGTACCGGTCTAGAATAATTCATCAAACAACGGTTCTATATTCACCACAGTCTAACGGTGTTGCTGAACGCAAAAATCGGACTCTTAAAAAGATGATGAATATCATGTTGATTAGTTTCCGTTACCTCAGAATATGTGGGAGGAAGCTGTTCTAACAGCCAACCATATATTGAATAAAATACCACTTAAAGGGAAAGATAAGACTCCTTACGAGTTGTGGAAAAATCGTAAGCCTTCTTATAAATACCTTAAAGTGTGGGGGTGTTTGGCTAAGGTTGCAATACCTGAACCAAAGCAAATTAAAATCGGTCCTAAAACGGTCGACTGCATGTTTATAGGTTATGTCGCAATTAGCCTCTTTTTCGAATGATCAATCAAAGACAAGAATAAAGGTGCGGAAAGTAAACAACATGCCTTGATTTATAAATGTTCAACCCACCTAGGGCCTAGTCCTCTACCACCCCACTATCTCCGAGATGGATTTCAAAAAAAAATTTATTAATTACCACAATTAATACAACATCACCTTACAACACCTCTTTGGACATTACCTCAATCTCCCTTGAAGATTACCACAATCTTCTACGGACCTTGTGAAGATTACCACAATCTTCAACCTTGAAGAATACCAAATTCTTCAACACCTCAAAGAGCACCAAACTCTTCAATAAGAAGATTACCACAATCTTCTTGCACCTAACACCTAGATCATCCAAGTGTGTTCTTACCTCAAGAACACTCACAAGGATATCTTGTGTTGAATGATGAACCCAAAAACTCAAGATTACAACTCGATAATGAATACTATAATTTTGAGTGTAAGTGTAATCAAGAATCAAGCCTAGACCTCAAGATGTGAAAGTGAAATACTTAGGCTATAAATACAACAAGAGTGTTCAATATGAAAGCTTAGAAATTTGCAGATTTCTTGTTGTGTATTTGCTTGTGTTGTTCTTCTCTTGTGTCTCCAAATCATCCTCTATTTATAGGAGAGTCTTCATAGACATAGGCTCCTCCTTCTTCACTTTTGTCTACAAAAAGAGGATCACAAGATGTAGAAATATTGTACAAAAATCAAAAGCAAATCTTGCTGATATGGAGTTCAAACGGTACAATTTTTGCTGTCAAAAAATACACAGGGCGACCGGTTGCCCTATAGAAAATTTTGAACGTTGGAAAGAATTAGTGCGATCCAGGTACTATTCAGAGGGGGGTCCGACCGGTCGGAGGGGGTTCGACCGGTCGCCCTCCCTCTTTTTTCAAGTCCAGTACATTCTGTTTCAAGTTTTTCATTCTCCAGGTACCGGTCGACCTTTTGCTCGACCGGTCGACCTCCAACTTGAAATGTTGTCCGATTTTTATCAAAAATAAACTTCAAAAAATACTCCAAAAAATTTTTAAATTAATTGGGAGTATTTGGACAACTTTTATAGACATTGTTTTGGCATAAAAACTCATTTATACAAAATCATCAAAATCTTAATAAAAACATTTATCTAACAAACTCCCTCTTTTTTATGATTACAAACCAAAACAATTTTAGGAAGTCGATTTTAAAAATGAAACATATTTTCCGGTCTAAAGCATCAATCCATTACAAGCAAGATTTACCATAAGTAAAACACACGAGGATAGGAGCAAATATTTTCAAAAATATTTTTGCACAAGCTCCCTCTATCAACATGCAAAACAAAAATAAGTAGAAGCAAATAAGTACAAGCTAAAAGCTTGAATTTCATGAGCTTAAAAGCTCCCCCTATCACAAAGACATCATTAGTCAAGCATAAAAGTCCATAATACATCAGATGGACTAAGTATTATTCACAGCTTTTAGCTTTTAAGAGCACTGGCTTATAGCTTTTCTTGCGAGCTTATTTTCGCTTCTTTGAGCGTATGAGCATTTTTCCTATTTCTCCCCCTTTGGAATCATCAAAAGAATATTAGCACGATAAAAAAAATCATACAATTATATCAAAGTGCGCTGTTAGATATTTTTCTAACCGCAAGTCTACGGTGTCAAGTTTTAATATAGAGAAGTAAGGTTGTCGAATCCACAGGGAATAATTATCAAATTATCGCTAAGTACTATATTATAGTAGTCTAACTTTATTTAGAAATTCAATAATTGATGGAGTTGATTATACTAAAAATACTAAAAATAAATTAAGACTATGAAAATATCAATGAGTTTATCCAAATGATTAAATGAATTCTAGAGGTATGATGAATCTAGTTATCCCTTATGTTGTCAATATGGTTTATCAATCATCAATTATCAATTTATAAGTCAAAATTTCTGCAATAATCATTCCCTTTCTCAAGTGCCAATGATTTTAGATTCAATTGGGAAATCAATATCTCTATAAAAATCACCAATCAAAATCTCAATAAAAGCTATGAATCTTGATAAATGACTTCAAAGGATTCACAAATCTCTCAATTCTATGAAATCCTAGGTTATGCTATTCCAAGGTCATGTATTCAATTACCTCTCTCAAGTGTCAAATCAAATACACCAAACAATCTAAATTATTGATCAAATAATTTAGAAGCAATAGATCCAAATAGCACAAATAAATTGATAGATCTAGATTGACAAACCACAATCTCAAAACATAAGTTCAAACATAGATTACATCAATCCTCTAGAATTATAGAGTTTAGCTCATGATTAAAGAAAATGAATCCATGAAAATACAATAATACATCTTACAAGATATGAAGAAAAGCAACAAAATAAGAACAAGAGTAGAGGGATCTTCTCTATTTCTAGATGATAGAAGCCTCAAATCTTCTTCTCCAAATTCTTCTCAAAATGCTCAAATCCTTCTTCCTTGTCTTGTAGCTGTTTTTATTCTCTTCCCAAGGGTTCCAAGATCCCTAATTTCAAGCCCCAAGGCTAGTATTTATATGCCACAAAAATCCAAGAAAGGGAGTAGGTAAGCATAGGTTTTTCCGCCCCCGGGCGCTGCGGCGCCCAGCAATTACGTGCCAGTTTATCGCACGGGCGCTGGCGGCGCAGCGCATGAGCTGCGGCGCCAAAGCAGCCTTCAAGTGAGGTTGTCGCCCAGCCGCAGCGCCACCCGCATCGAACATTTCTTCCGCCGGCGCTGCAGAAGCTGGCGCTGGCGTAGCCGCCAAATGCTCTCAAACTCGCACGCCGCCACGGGCGCTGTGGCGCCAGGCCGGCCGCAGCCGCCCGCCCGTCCTGGGTCAAAGTGCGATTTTTTCCTTTTTCACACGCGATTTCTTCTTTCTTCGCGCTTTTTCATCGTTTTCTTCATTTCTTATCAAATATGTAGTGACTCTTCATCGACACTATTTGAAATAAATTGACTCTAAAGACTAAAACACCCAAAATAAAACCAAATTCTAATCTAAAATACTCAAATAAGTTGGTAAAATACCAACTTAACAAATACCCCCAAACTTAAGCTATTGTTTGTCCTCAAACAATTATAACTCCAAAATGAAAGACAAACAATGCAACAACACAAGCAACTACAAAACTCCATAAACCAATAAAATTTATCTAAAAACTCATTTCACTATCAATCAAGCATGCATTTTAACATTGTGATCAAAAGTGTTGAATATTCATGAAAATTCCGTTTACGTTATTCAAATTGATTTACGCAATCAAACGTTATCAAGATGATCCACTTCTAAGTATCAAAAGATAATGACTACCGGATTCCATAGGCTTGTTATTCACACTAATCTCCACTAATGTAGGCTAATATAACACATGGATCAATAGGGCTTCCAAAGCTTGTAATGTGGCTTAGGTCGGGTAGGAAAATTTAGGATTAAGTGGCTCAATTCACCCAAACACACAATTACCTCTTCAAATCACCAATTGCCAAACAAAATGGCTACCTTCACTTTTGTTGAATTTTCAATTATTCTCCCTTTACGAGCCTCTATTTTCAACATTTTTTTATTTTTTTTTTTTTTTTTATTTTTTTCGTTTTTTTTCTGACCCCAAACTTGATCTTTTGCATATTTTAACACATGGGGTTTCATTATTTCTTTTTCTCGCAACTTCATGCGAATGAACATCTACCTTACTTATCACATCCTCCTCAACCTTCAATCATTTTGTGTGTATGAGTGATGGGTAATTAGGATTTTCACATGTAAGTTCAAGGTAAAAAATTAGTTGCCAAAGAACAAGTTTAATAGGCTCAAAAGGGGACACTAGTGAAATTATATCGTACAAAGGTAGTCATTTTGGCTCTAGCTTTTATTCAAAGATGGCCTAAATCATTTCCTTATGTTATTTCACCTAGATTTCGCCTCAATTAGTGATCAAACAAGTTCTAGAATCCGGTGGGATCATACAAGCAACACTCGACTTCATTAATCATTTTCAAATAAGTTAACGAATTATGCATGAATATGAAATCGATGAAGCAAAATATAGATCACCACTTAAAAGCATGTCAGCTTTCGTGATAGTTCAACTCGTGATCAACAAATCTACTTAGTCATGTAGTTCTATAGTTCAACAAACTACCCGACTCGACTCAACTCGAATTTTTTTTTTTTTTTGGACACAACTCGATACGACCGAAAGACACAAATACAGATTACACCCCCAAAATTAAATTGAACATTGTCCTCAATGGAGAGTGAGAAAACTTTCCGATAGGCCGGAGCTCCTAGGACTCCTCATCGAGTCGTGTGGTGAAAAATGAGCAATAGGACCCGGTGGTGGTGGTATTGGGAACAGGAATTGCGGGTGTGTCTGGCTATATATCTGGGCAAGTACTCGGTTGTGCTCATTCTCAAATTCTTCTCGTGCCGCTCTGTGGCGTTGCTCGCCTACAAAAGCCCTTCTCACCCTCGTACTTTCGCGAACTAGTGCGTCTGAAGAGCTGTTATGTGAGCGTCTAGAACGAGAACGTCTTGCCGCTGAACCGGATGGAGCGTCAATATTCTGTGGTTGGGCATGAGTATCAGGCTCAATAGCTGGTAGAGCAAATTCGGGATGAAGAATATATCCCGCACCCTTCGGATTAGGCACACCGCCTGCCCACTCGTCATAAGAAGCAATAGTAGCCGAATCTATGGGTCCCTTAGGATTTTCCAATGGCTCGGTTATCCTATGTAACACCCTCCTCTTTACATAACCCACAAATTAAACTCGGTAAGATTAGTCCCCCTGTTTTGGGTTGTAGCATTTTGTTATGAAGGGACGTTGCAATAATTACCGGTGGGTCGAATGTATGACAAAGAACTATGGCATATAGAAGATGAGCTCGTTCTCTTAGTTACATCACTAACATGCTTGGTTGGTATCAAGTTGTTGCATATGAAGTGGTACCAAGCTCGCCCATATCGACTAAGACTTGTGTGCGGAAAAGCAGAGAGCACCTCCCACTACTTTTATATGACGTACCACGCCTGCCAGGCCGACATAAGGTATTACAAATCTCCTCCATACTTGGTGGTTGCGAGATAAATTCAACGTATGGTGAGTGATCCACCTCCGGGAGTCCATAATATTCTCTTATCGCTATTGAATGAGTGTATACCTTGTTTACTCCACGTACGAAAACCTCTGAGTTATAGCCATTTTTGGTCTTTGCATTTGCATAAAACTCTTTGACTATATTCGGTGCGAATGGTCTAGGTTGTGCACAAAGTTTTTTCCATTGCTTCTGATGTATCATTTGTGCAAGTTCACCATCATTCGGCCCCGGTTGTAACCCCCGTTCCGCGGTTATGCTCTTTGTGCTTAATTTCTCATAAAAAGATTTTGTGCCTCTAAGCTTACGAAACGACTAGTATCATATTCCTCGGAAGTATTCGCCACCTTTTTGCCCTTGCTTGCATTCTTTGTTCTTGGCATTTTAATTGATCCGAAATCACCAAAAATAACACAAGCAAAATACACATAGAACGCACAATAGGAGTTAGGGGTTAGGAATTAGGCAACAACTCAACAATTATGCATTTTTGTCATCAATTCATGATCAATTAACCTTTAGTACACAATGATGACAAGAATCAAATGCCTAGGTGTAATAATTTTCATTGAGACATTTTAACAAACACCTTGTAGGCATATATGCAAAGAAGAGATGAACACCAACTTTGAAATTCAATTCATGCCCATTTTTTAACATCAATCCATTCAAGCACAATATTATTCATATATCATCACAATTTATCAAGAAGTGATCAAGAATTTCAAATTATAATGATATGAAAAATTCTCACATTTCAACCCTAGCAAGAAAAATGAAGAAAATTGGTGTATAATTGAAGCTCACTTACCCAATAGAGAAGAAGAAGATGATTTTGATGATCAACTTGTTCAATAGCCCACTTGAATGATGTCAATTGGAAGAGTGAGTGGGATTTTTATAGAAGATAATGAAATAGCTTGAGGTTTGTGTGTGATGTGTTTTAAAAAACACAAGATTCACTTTTTATGTGCCCACCATCGACCTGGGTCTTTGAGAATAAGAGGACTGAAATATGCCGCATACCGCACACACCGTCTCACTTCATACAAGGCTGTCTTCTCTTGGCAAGCAGCTCACCCGTATTTTCCATTTTTTTTTTATTATTATTTAAAAATTTCAATTAATCAAAAATTTAAAATCACACACAAATTAATTCACACAAAAATCACACCAAAATTCAAATAAATACACACCAAATTAAAAGAAAATAAAATCACAACAAAAAAAAAAATTTGATCACACGAAAATCACTTGGGTTGCCTCCCAAGAAGCGCTAAATTTATAGTCGTTAGCCGGACTCAACTATTCAGGCTCAAGAAATTTCATCACCAAGCGGAAGATTTAAAACCTTCCTTGCTTCGCTCCCAAAATAATGTTTCAATCGTTGTCCGCTTACTTGAAACGAATTCCCATCGCTTTCCTCTCAACTCAACGGCACCATACGGAAATACACGCTCAACCACAAATGGTCCTGACCATCGCGACTTGAGTTTACCTGGAAAGAGTTTCAATCGAGAATTGAACAATAACACTGTTGGCCGGTAAGAATTCACGCCGCAAATCATTTGATCATGCCATTTTTCGCTTTTTCTTTATACATTTTGGCATTTTCATATGATTCTTGACGAAATTCTTCCATTTCGTTTAATTGAAGTAATCATTTTTCACCGCCTCTTTCAAGTTAAAATTCAATTTCTTAATTGCCCAATAAGCTCGATGCTCAAGTTCAACCGCAAATGGCACGCTTTACCAAACACCAATCGATATGGTGACATACCAACGGGTGTTTTATAAGTCGCGGCGATAAGCCCACAAAGCATCATCGAGCTTTTGTGCCAATCCTTTCGATTAAAACTCACCGTTTTTTTTCAAGAATTTGTTTCACTTCACGATTTGAAATTTCAGCTTGACCATTAGATTGAGGATGGTAACCAAGCGCAATTTTATGGCGCACACCAAATTTAGCAAGAAGGTTATTAAATAATTTATTACAAAAATGCGTACCTTCATCACTTACAATAGCTCGAGGTGTACCGAACCGAGTGAAAATATGCTTGTGCAAGAATTTGAGTACTACCTTAGCATAATTCGTTGGTGTTGCAATCGCCTCAACCCACTTGGAGACGTAATCAACCGCAAGCAAAATGTACAAATTTCCATAAGATGCGGGAAATGGCCCCATAAAGTCAATACCCCATACATCAAACAACTCCACCTCCATTATGTTTGTCAAAGGAAGCTCATGACGCCGTGAAATATTACCAACCCTTTGCATCGATCACAAGTCTTCACAAAGGCATAACAATCCTTGAATAATGTTGGCCAATAAAAACCAGATTGTAGTACCTTTTGCAAAATGTTCGGGGGTTGGCCCGAAATGTCCCCCATAAGATGATGAATGACAATGTTGAAGAATCTCTCCAATTTCTTCCTTAGGAACACAACGGCGAATGATAGAATCCGCGATCTCTTGAACAAGAACGGATCATCCCACAAATAAGACTTAACATCATGTAAGAATTTTTTTCTTTTGGTGTGAAGTCAAGTCCGTGGCAAAACTCCTCCCCGCGAGGTAATTAACAAAATCTGCGTACCAAGGTAATGATGTCTCGGACGCATAATTTGTTCATCAGAAAACGATTCTTTTATCGACTCTCAATCACCTCGTGAGGTTGCTCAAGGCGGGATAGATGGTCGGCAACCACATTTTCACTTCCTTTTTATCCCTAATCTCAATATCAAATTCTTGCAAGAGCAAAATCCATCGAATTAACCGAGGTTTTGCATCCTTTTTGGAGAAAAGATATCGGATTGCCGCATGATCCGTATAAACAATCACCTTTGTACCAACCAAGTAAGCTCGAATTTATCAAATGCAAAAACTACCGCCAACATCTCTTTTTCGTGGTGGTGTAGTTTTGTTGGCGTTGTCCATGGTCCTCGCTGCGTAGTAAATAGCTTTAAAAATTCTGTCTCGCCTTTGACCAAGAACGGCACCCACGCATAATCACTTGCATCGCACATGAGCTCAAATGGTTGAGTCCAATCCGACTATCATAATCGAGCTGAAATGAGTGCCTTTTTTTATCTGCTCAAATGCCCGCAAACACAACTCATCAAAGCAAAAGATAGCATCTTTTTCAAGGAGATTACAAAGTGGTTTAACAATTTTTGAAAAATCTTTTATGAATCTCCTATAAAATCCTCGCATGCCCTAAAAAGCTTCTTATGCCTTTCACATTTGAAGGTGGGGGTAGCTTTTCAATAGCCACAACCTTCGCCCCGTCAACTTCCAAACTGTACAAGAAATACGATGTCCAAGTACAATTCCTTCTTTGACCATAAAGTGACATTTTTCCCAATTAAGTACAAGATTAGTTTCACAACGTTGCAAAACCATAGATAAGTTATGCAAACAATGGTCAAAAGAAGTACCAAAAATGAAAATCGTCCCATAAAAATTTCCATGATTTCTCAACTATACCATGAAAAATCGCCATCATACACCTCGAAAAGTAGCAGGTGCATTACATAATCCAAATGGCATCCTGCGAAATGCAAAAGTACCATATGGACATGTAAAAGTAGTATTTTCTTGGTCTTCGGGGCAATGGCGATTTGATTGTATCCTGAATAGCCATCAAGAAAACAATAATATTCATAACCTCCGCCAACCTGTCCAACATTTGATCAATAAAGGAGAGGGAAAGTGATCCTTACGAGTAGCTTTATTCAATTTTCTATAGTCAATACATACTGCCATCCTGTGACAGTTCGTGTAGAAATTAATTCATTGTTATCATTTTTCACAACCATACCTCCCTTTTTAGGGACAACTCATCTGGACTCACCCATTAACTATCAAAAATGGCATAAATAATACCTGCCTTTAGCCACTTTAAAACCTCATTTCTCACGACTTCTTTCATTGCGGGATTAAGTCGTCTTTGGTGTTCAATAGATGGTTTATAAGATTCTTCCATTAAAATTTTGTGCATTACAATGGAAGGACTTATACCTTTCAAATCAGAAATATACCAACCCAAGGCCGACTTATGTTCACGAAGCACACGCAACAACTTATCCAATTCGGATGAAGATAATGAAGCATACAATTACACGGGTAAGTTTTATCTTTTCCCAAGAATGCATATTGAAGATGTTCCTAAGTTCCTTTAATTCTAAAGTACCTTTCGGAATATTTTCAATATTGTATTTTCTAATGCTTCCTTTTGTTTTTCTTTTACAATTTCTTTAGCCTCAAGGGAAAGAATAAACTCAAGCAAATCAATATCATCACTATCTTCTTCATCACATTTCATTATTGAATTAATCAAACAATGTTCTAACGGATCTTTTAAATCTTGTTTTATAACTTCCGTTTGATCACATTGTTCGATCTTATCAATAAAATGACATGTGTGAGGTTCCTCTTGAAATTTCATTGCTTTATAAATGTTAAATAGTACCTCATCATCATTTACCCGTAATGTTAACTCTCCTCGTTGCACGCCAATTAAAGCTCGTCCGTTGCTTGCTAGAAAAAGGTCTCCCAAGAATCAATGGCATTTCATGATCTTCCTCCATATCCAACACCACAAAGTCCGGAAATATGAATTTATCCACTTTGATCAACACATCTTCAATCACTCCTCTTGGGTAGGTGAGTGATCTATCGGCTAATTGCAATGTGATGGTGGATGGCGTTATTTCTCCAAGGCCAAGTTTCCGAAAAACAGATAACCGGCATAAGATTAATGCTAGCACCTAAATCACAAAGAGCTTTATTAAAATAAGAGTCACCAATAGTGCAAGGATAGTGAAACTCCCCGGATCTCTTAATTTTTGTGGTAGCTTTCTTTGCAAAATGGGGCTACACTCTTCCGTGAGATTGACCGTCCTCGTATTCCTCCAACCTTCTTTTTCTCGACATCACATCCTTCATGAATTTTGCATAGTTTGGCATTTGCTCAAGTGCATCGGCAAAAGGGATGTTGATGTGAATTTTCTTGAATATTTCCAAAAACTTGGAAAATTGAGCGTCCAAATTTTTCTTCTCAAATCTCTGTGGAAAATGAAGAGCATTTGGTAACACATTATCGAATTGGAAATTGGTTTTACCTCAATTTTTGCCTTTTCTCGATTGCTTATCAATGCCCTCTTCATTTTGGAGTGTTTGAGCTTGCTTCTGTTCTTTGGTAGAATGAGCAGGCATCTTTGGTTCATCATATTCCGTCCCACTTCTCAATTTAATGGCCTTGCAATGTTCCCGGTTCACCTCGGTGTTACTTGGAAATGTATCAACTTTCTCATTTGTGAATTAATAGCCGTGGCCAATTGACCCACATGTGTCCCCAAAGATTTGAGATGACTTTCAATTGTTGTTACCCTTGAACCCAAATTTTCTATGTTAGAATCGGCCTTGTTCATCCTTGCTCTTGATTCTACAAGGAATGAACTAAGTAATTCTTCCAAAGATGGCTTTTGTTCTCCCACATGTGTGCTCGTATTGCTTGATTCTCGATATCCTGGAGGTGGTTGCAACACATTTCTCGTATTGCTATACGAGAAGTTTTCATGATTGCGAAGTCCCTGATGATAATGTGTCGGCAATTGATTCCCTCTATTGTTGAAACCCCGATTATTCACATAATTCGCTTGTTCCGTCGGGATTCACAATTTCTTGACTTATCTCCATGACTCGCTTCTCGATTGTTGTTTTCCACCGGACTTAGTGTAGCAATTTGCTTTGACAAGGCGGAAATTTGAGAGGCCAATGCGGACATAGTATCAAGTTCAAGAACACCGCAACTTTTCTTGGCATAGATCTTTCGACGGCCATTGATAACTATTGGCAGCCATTTCTTCGAGTAAAAGCATGGCTTCACTTGGAATTTTAGCCATCAATGTACCTCTCCTGCCGCAAAGATCTATAATAGTTCTTGAATGCCCATTCATACCATTGTAGAAATATTGAACCTTTTGCCAATCACTGCGTGCACCGTGTTGTGGACACCTCCTCAATAATTCTTTGAATCGCTCCCAAGCTTCGTAGAGTGGCTCAAAGTCGAGTTGATGAAATTGAGCAATCTCACTTTTCGCTTGAAGTGTCTTACTAGGTGGAAAGAATTTTGCCATGAATTTTTCAAAGAGATCATTCCAACTAGTGATACTTCCAGGTGGAAAGGTTTGAAGCCACTCTAGCTTTATCACGAAGTGAAAACGGAAATAACCTCAACCGAATAGCTTCATCGGGGACCCCATTCATTTTGATAGTATCACATATCTCGAGAAAAATAGCCAAATGAGCATTCGGTCGTCTACGCACTACCCCCAAACTGATTTTGTTGCACCATATTTATTAGGGCGGCTTCAATTCAAAATTATTCGCATTGATAGGTTGGCGAACAATGCCCGAATAGTTTTGATTTGTGGTTGGACGAAAATAGTCCCGAATGGCCCTTTCCGGTGGTGCAACAATAGGTATGCGGTCTTCATCATCACCGATTCATGCCATTTTTGTGAATTCGATTCTTCGTGCGGCTCTAATCTTTCGGCGTTCTTTCAATTTACGGATCAAATAAGATTAAATTAGCACTTTTATTTTTTTTCGCATCAACAAGAAAACACAAAAATGACAATGACCCTATTGTAACAAAAGAAACCAATCTAAATTAAAGTAAAACTACTAAGTAATAATATTAGCGCAAATAAGATGAATTATTCCCAAGAAACGGCGCCAAAAACTTGTTAGATATTTTTCTAACCGCAAGTCTGATGTCAAGTTTTAATATAGAGAAGTAAGGTTGTCGAATCCACAGGAATAATTATCAAATTATCGCTAAGTATTATATTATAGTAGTCTAACTTTATTTAGAAATTCAATAATTGATGGAGTTGATTATACTAAAAATACTAAAAATAAATTAAGACTATGAAAATATCAATGAGTTTATCCAAATGATTAAATGAATTCTAGAGGTATGATGAATCTAGTTATCCCTTATGTTGTCAATATGGTTTATCAATCATCAATTATCAATTTATAAGTCAAGATTTCTACAATAATCATTCCCTTTCTCAAGTGCCAATGATTTTAGATTCAATTGGGAAATCAATATCTCTATAAAAATCACCAATCAAAATCTCAATAAAAGCTATGAATCTTGATAAATGACTTCAAAGGATTCACAAATCTCTCAATTCTATGAAATCCTAGGTTATGCTATTCCAAGGTCATGTATTCAATTGCCTCTCTCAAGTGTCAAATCAAATACACCAAACAATCTAAATTATTGATCAAATAATTTAGAAGCAATAGATCCAAATAGCACAAATAAATTGATAGATCTAGATTGACAAACCACAATCTCAAAACATAAGTTCAAACATAGATTACATCAATCCTCTAGAATTATAGAGTTTAGCTCATGATTAAAGAAAATGAATCCATGAAAATACAAAAATACATCTTACAAGATATGAAGAAAAGCAACAAAATAAGAACAAGAGTAGAGGGATCTTCTCTATTTCTAGATGATAGAAGCCTCAAATCTTCTTCTCCAAATTCTTCTCAAAATGCTCAAATCCTTCTTCCTTGTCTTGTAGCTGTTTTTATTCTCTTCCCAAGGGTTCCAAGATCCCTAATTTCAAGCCCCAGGGCTAGTATTTATATGCCACAAAAATCCAAGAAAGGGAGTAGGTAAGCATAGGTTTTTCCGCCCCGGCGCGGGCGCCAAAGAATTACGTGCGGTTTATCGCACCAGCGCTGCGCCAAAGACTTCCAAGTGAGGTTGTCGCCCGGCCGCAGTCACGGGCGTTAAGCGCCGCAGTGCCCACCCGCATCGAACATTTCTTCCCGCTTCGGCACTGCGCAGCGGGCGTTGGGCGTTGGCGCGCAGCGCCAAATGCTCGCTCCAAACTCGCACACCGCCACGGGCGCTGTGGCGCCCAGGGCCGAGCGCTGCAGCGCCCGCCCGTCCTTGGTTCAAAGTGCGAATTTTTCCTTTTTCACACGCGATTTCTTCTTTCTTCGCGCCGTTTTTCATTGTTTTCTTCATTTCTACATTACCAAATGAGTGACTCTTCATCGACACTATTTGAAATAAATTGGACTCTAAAGACTCTAAAAACACCCAAAATAAAACCAAATTCTAATCTAAAATACTCAAATAAGTTGGTAAAATACCAACTTAACATGCGCAATTTAATCGATTTATCGAGCATTTTGAACATTGAAGCTTAAAACAAGAGATATATAACGCCTTTGTAATTCATTTAAGCCAAAAAAAAATTCATCACCAATTGCAATATAAGAACATTCATCCATCAACAATCATCATATACAACATACTAATACAAGAATTTCATCAAAAATAGCAAGATACAAGCACATTCTCAAGGGTTTCAACCTAATTGAGATTAAAAGGAGAAATTCTTACCAATTGATTGGAGAAGTCGGATGATATGGATGAAATAGAAGTTACATAAACT
The DNA here is from genome assembly GCA_016081115.2 of Rehmannia glutinosa. Classification (NCBI taxonomy): domain Eukaryota; kingdom Viridiplantae; phylum Streptophyta; class Magnoliopsida; order Lamiales; family Orobanchaceae; genus Rehmannia; species Rehmannia glutinosa. Next base: position 11,954 of record JABTTQ020000637.1, on the reverse strand, counting down.
AAAAATATAGATTTTATAAGAAGAAAATCATTTTGAGTGAATTTTGAGTGAAAAATGCGAAGGGGTTCGATTTTGGAAGAAAAATAGCCAAAATGACGAAATGAATGACAGAAAGCATTTTTATCCCTGAAATCACATAATGCGGCCGGTGCCTGCAACTGGTTGACCGGTCGACCATGTTTGATACATGTTTTTATCTTAATTTTGATGATTTTATTTTATCACCAAAACAATGTTTTTTTAAAGGTTGTCCAAATACTCCTAAATGATTTAAAATGGTTTTAATATTTTCCGGAGTATTTTCTCAAGTTTATTAAAAATGGACAACACCTTTATCAATGAGTTCTTACTCCTTTAACAAGTTCCTAAATGTTGTCTAAATACTCTCGATCGGTTTAAAATGTTTTTACACAATTTTCGGAGTATTTCTTGAGTTTTATTTTCAACAAAAATTGGACAACATTTCTGTCTCGTGGTCGACCGGTCGCCCTATAGGGCAACCCGTACCTGAAGATGTTTTTAGAAACAGAAAATGAGACGGAAGGAAAAACAAGCGTCGACCGGCCGCTTCAAGGCCGATCGTCGGCCGACCGGTCGCCCGTGGTGCGACCGGTACCTGCAAGTGTGCTTGAAACAGAACACTTGGTCTTTGCAAAATCCATGAGGGGGACCGGTTGGGGTGATGGTCGACCGGTCGAGGTACACGTCGACCGGTCGCCCTGTGTTATTTTGCTGTGTATTTTTCCAACGTCCATTTCTGTGCGACCGGTCGCCCTATCTTTTGACAAAGAAATTTAAAACCGTTTGACAAAGAAACATATTTCCTTAAAATGTGGGATTGATTTCTAACAGCTATATTCTTGATTTTAATTGTATTTTTCTGTAGATTTTCAATCCCCAAGAGGAGCCTATGCTTGATCAATCATCTCCTATAAATAGAGGAAGTTTTGGAGCAACCAAAACAACAATTGAGATACAACACAACAAGATACACTTCAAGCAAACACTTGGTCTTTTATTGTTATTATTCTTGTTGTAAAATTGCCTAGCTTATCACTTTCACATCTTTGAGGTCTAGGCTATTCTTGATTACACTTTGCACTCAAATTGTATTATTCATTATTGAGTTGTAATCTTGATTTTTGGTTATCATTCAAACACAAGATATCCTTGTGAGTGTTCTTGTGGTAAGAGCACACTTGGATGATCTAGGTGATAGGTACAAGAAGATTGTGGTAATCTTCTTATTGAGGTGTTGAAGAATTTGGTATTCTTCAAGGTTGAAGATTGTGGTAATCTTCACAAGGTGCCGTTGAAGGAAGATTGTGGTAATCTTCAAAGGGAGATTGTGGTAATCTCCAAAGGTGGTGTTGAAGAAGAGTGTGGTGCTCTTCAAGGTGTTGTAAGTTGAATTTGTATTAATTTTGGTAATTAATAAAATTCTTTTTCTTTTCGAAATCCATCCCGGATATACTGGGGTGGTAGAGGATTAGGCCCTAGGTGGGTTGAACCTCTTTAAATCAACGTGTGTTGTTTACATTCCGCACCTTTATTATTTTGTTTGAGCATTCGATTGTCAAAAGAGGGCGAAATCGAAAGATGGAGATAATCTATTCACCCCCCTCTAGATTATCGTAGCCGCTGGACTTACAAGTGGTATCAAAGCCAAACTCTTTGGCAAGCTCGTTTCACATCGCGAGTGAAGAGAAACGATCGACGGCTCTGAACGAAGCTCATCTATCCTAAGCACCTCCACCACCAAGCCACCACTATTTGATTCCAAGAATTTTAATTTTTGGAAAGAAAGAATGGAATGCTATCTACAAGGTTGCGGGTTCGACATTTGGAACACCGTCATTAATGGAGAATCCATTCCGACGAAAGATACACCATACACCTCAAAAGGCTTCAAAAAGCTCAATAATGAAGAAAAGAAAATCATCTCCTTAAACGGTAAGGCTTTAAACATTTTGTATTGTTCATTTACTAATTTAGAAAATGAGCATATTGTAGGAATAAAGTCCGCACATGAAGTATGGCAAAAATTAGAAGCCATCTATGGAGTATTTGCAAATGAAAGGAGTCAAACAAAAGCATCTACTTCTCAAGATCATACAAGCTCAAATCTAAGGAATAAGCCTCCTACAACTTCCAATTATGAAGAAGTTGAATATTGTTTTATGGGCATCAATGAAGAAAATGAGGTATGTCTTAAACCCTCTACTTCCTATGATATTGTCATTCAAAATGATTATAGTGATTTACAAAATGATTATGATGAACTTCAAAATGAATTCCAAAGCTTACTTGTTAGATACAAAAATTTGAAAAAGGAATTCAATATTTTGAAAAATGATAAGGATAGTTTATTTACTTCTTATGAATCACTATCATGTGCTCACACCACCACACTTGACAAGGTTAGAAACCTTGAAAAAGAAAATAGTACTCTTGTTGAGAATATTGATTGCATGAAAAAGGATTTATTAAAATCCAACTTGAGTACCAATAAAATGTCCAATATTGTTGATATTCATAATTGTGATAAGGAACTTGATCATAAGCCTAATGTTGTTAATCATATGAAAAAGGATCAAGTCACTATGCATATTGGTCATTATGCTCCTAAAATTATTACTTGTTTTTATTGTGGCAAAAAGGGTCATACGGCTAATTCTTGTCGGGCTAGAAATAGCTCTAAATATTGTTGGAGACCTAAAAGTCTCAAAGCTAATCTTAAAGGACCCAAACACATGAGGGTACCACAAAACAATGTGCTATTAGGTACCCAAAAGCAAAAATTGGAGAAAATTCATGCCACCAAGAAAACATCAAATGAACGTTTCATTTGATCAAAGAAGGAGAAACTACTCTCAACAAAGCCAATTTCCAAGAAGAGCGTATAATCAAAAATGGGAAGAACACAATCCTTGAAATGGCAAAGACATCATCAACAAGATGATTTTCAAAGAAGAAGAAACCATCAACCATGGGAAGGTAACCAAACTTGGAAATGGAGAAGTCATCATCAACAAAGTGACTTCTCAATGGGAAGATATCATCAACAATGGGAAAGACACAACCCATGGAAACGGCGTAATTGGTAAACCGTATCTCCCCATTTGTATATGCATTTTTATTATCTATGCATACTTTTAATTGTGTCTTAATTGCAAAATGAATTTTCAAGTATTTATTTTTAAAATAGGTCTCTTATATATTTATGAGTTTCAAATTTTTTTAAAAAAGAGACCTTGCATAATTTTCTAAAACTCTTGAGCATTTTATTAGACTTATGTGGCTTATTATCTCTTATGAAATCTTATAGCATAAGCTCTTTCATTATCTCATATTATTTGCCTACACTTGAATTTTCTATGAAAATGTTGTCTAAGAATTGTGTATGTTAGGAATTTTATTGTTTAGATTTTGATGAATGCCATGTAAAACTTAGAATAGAAAGTTGGCACCCCAATTCTTGTTGTAAAATGCATTGTAATGAATAGAGCCGCTAAGCCAAAGAGTCAAGACAACCTGACGCCCTAACATGCAAGAAGACAATCAAGACTGGAAGGAAGACTCTTGCGAGACAAAATGAGTATGGCAAAGAAGAGTAGACGGAACACTATCAAGAAGCGGTGAGATGCGGTGGTGGAGCATCCTCAAAGTCAACTCAAGAAAAGCCAGTCTCAAGTTGAAGTGACAAGAGTCATCCAATGATTGGAAGTCGACTCTAAGTCACCTGGGAAAGCAAGGAAATGCGGTCAAGTCGAGATAATCAGAAAAGAACCGTTGCACGAAAATCAAGAGATTTACTTAAACAAGTAATATCTCCATACTACCTTTCTTGGAGTGCTCGATCCCAGAAGCGTGCAAAAGGAATGAACCAATGGGAAGCACTACACCGTGTCGAACTCCTAAAAGGTGAAAAGAATAATTCATACGAGGAAACGGCAATTCCAAGAATCGCAAGCCAACGACGCAAGTGACTTTCAAAAATAAGCCTATCTCTTCAACGGGCAAATTTTTGAAAGTTCACTATAAAAAGGCCGAGGAGTTTGTTTCGTATAAAAAGATGCATGAATGACACATACGTGAGATATACAAGCACATTAGAAAAAAATCAAACAATCTCAATCCTCAAGCCTACATTCCGAAGTACATCAATCCAACACTTACCCGTGAAGGAAAGAGAGCTTCAACCAGTTGAAGAGGAAACCTTTGAAAACAAGGGGTCTACTTTCCGGGAAGGATTGTAGAAAAGTTCAAAGTTGAACTAAGTCTTAAGCATTTGGAGGGCTTCGTGATCAAATCCAAAGAGCTTGAGCAAGTGAGTCGAGTAGCAAGGCAAAGCGCACTGCCGCCTGAAGAAGCCGAGTCGAACGAGAAGCCACCGAGTGATCAAGGCGTCTCAGGTCCAGATCGAGTCCCAAAGGATCAAGTCGGCCGTTGTGATCAAGACTTGTATCCGGACTGTTACCACTTTGTAAACCGATCATTACTTAGTGGATTCCTCCGGGAGTTGGAGAAGAGAGGAGTAGAAGAATTACCCCATCTTCGAACCTCTATAAAAACTTTATCGTGTCATTTACATTTCAAAGATTTAAATTCCCGCACTTTTAATTGCTTATATCTCACGACAAATTTGCTATCCATTTGATAATTTACAAGTACTAAATCAAGCTCTAATATTTTGTTTAATCAAACTTAAGGGTGTTCGATCTTCCGCTTGAAAATAAAACCACAAAGTTAAATTGTAGCCAATTTGAGTTACTCCATCAATGTACTCACCGAGTCTTTGAGAGATTAACTCTACTTGAGTGACTAATTCGACCGTCCATCGGGACACAAACTGTGTAGAATTAACTCTGTAGATTTAAAAGGACTAAATCGAAAATTTGGTAAGGTTTATTCAACCCCCTTCTAAACCTTACACTTACACCCCTTGGGACCTACAAGTGGTATCGGAGCGGTTGGTTCATTGAACCCTCCGCACCGGTTCTTGACTAGATCTCCAAATTTTTCAAAGTCCGCTTTAGTACTTAAACTTTCAAAACTCTTTTCATTAAAAGTCATTATCATGGAAGCAAATCTAACACGCATCCCTATGTTCACCATTGAAGAATTTGATGATTGGAAAATTCGTGATGCGTGCTCATCTATCAAAGATTACATGATGAGATGTGGATAGTGATAGAAGATGGGCCTCTACAAATATTAAAGGTGAACACAAATGCACGAAGAGTTGCAAACCAAGGAGAAGAAGATGTTGCTCCCGGACTCATGGTTGAAAAACCAAGAACTGAGTGGACAAATGATGACAAAAAAAGATACAACCTGGATAATGTAGCCAAAGACATCCTCTACAAAACCTTGACAAAGCCATGTTCAACAAAGTCAAATCATGCAAAACGGCTAAAGAAATCGGGACAAGTCGACATTGATTTGTGAAGGCTCGCAGCAAATCAAAGAAAACAAATTATCTCGTAGTTGTACGTAAGTTTGAAAATTTCAAAATGATCTCGGGAGAGAATCTGATCAACTGGACGCTCGGTTTACGAGAAATCACAAATGAGTCAGTCTACACTTGGAAAGGAATATACACAAAGAAATGTGTATGAAGATCCTAAAAAGTCTTCCAAAAATGGGAAATGAAGGTCATGGCACCGAGACATTCCATGGACCTATCAAAGACATCCAACCATGAACTATTCTCGGACCTCAAAGCCTATGAGTTTGAGCCGAGAAGAAAAGACCAGAAGAGACAGTTGTACCCAAAGCAAAATTGCTCTAATTGTCAAAGATGGGAAGAGAGCGAGGTCAAAGAGGCAATTGACCTTAAGAAATAGCCCGATGGTTAAAAGATTTAACAAGTTCTTTAACAAGAACTACAAGAGAGGAAAGGGTGAATCTTCCAGAAGACACTCAGCTCCCTCCAAATCAAGGGATGATAGGCCAACCAAGAGAATAGATCATCAACAAGTTGAGTATCAAAGGACTCGACAACTCAAGAGTAGAAAGAGCTGATCAAAAGGCTGAATATCTATGTTGGAATTGTAGACAACCAGTCACTATGCCATTGATCGCTCATACCCGTAGTCAACAAGTACAGAATGAAGAAGAAAGAAAGGTCTTCGAGAGAAAGAAGACAAGAAAAGAAAAAGGCAATGATGGTTTAGAGATCAAAAAAAGAAAAAGTCAAGAGAGACAATGATTCAGAGAGCAATGAAGTGACTACTCGAGTGACTCAAGAAGAAGCCTTGATCCGCTTAATGGCCAAAGAACAAGATCAAGAAGATGAGGTACAATCTAATTCAACAAGCTCGGACACTAGTGATAGTGATCGTGACACACACACTTCATCACCTCGATCTTTATGATTCATTAGGCAAAATGATGAAAGATTTTGAGCACATTAAATCCTCACACACACTATTGAATGAGGAAAACACCTACTTAAAAGTCAAAACTCAAAGTCGACTAAGGAGCCGAGTACTCTAAGTCAAATAGTCATTGAAAATGAAAGTTTAAAGGTTTGAAAATGCTAAATTAGTAGCCGAAATTGCTTTGCTATAGAAAAGAGGAGAATGACCTCAAAAATGTTATTGCCTCATTCACTAAGGCATCTAAATCATTGGATGATCTTATTATGAGTCAAAGAGAATGTGGAGACAAGACAGGGCTTAGGATTTAATTCCTTTGTGCCATGTCAAACCTCAAGAGTAATTTTGAAAAAAATCTTCAAGTCATGAAGAGTCCGAAAAACCCAAAACTCTAAATGTTGCACACACATTCACTCCAAAGCACAATACTAAGCAAACTGGCCTTGGTTACAAAGGAAAAGGAAAATGACAGCTGAGTATCTTTGAAAGGATGACTAAGAAGAGATTCACCGAGTCCCTCAACAAACTCCTAACGTAAAAATACTCGTAAAGAAGAAACAGAGCTACCAAAAATTCCGGAAAATCCATAAAAGAAATACATATGATGGGAATGGTAGAAAATATCCAAGCCAAGCCGATTGGAACAATGTGAAATATCAAAGATGTAGACTTATGGAATATAAGCCCAAGTGGCAAAGGCCTAGAACTCAACAAAGGCCATTCCAAAAGTATAAGAGCTTTCATCAAAGACACACATGCACCTAGGCACTACACTCAAAAGCACCACAATTACCCAAGGAAGGCAATTGCTAAAACACATATGCAGGGCATACAGACAAAAGAGACACTGTATGAACTAGAATCCCCAAGCAATTTGCCGAATTAATTATGATTATGGCATCGATAGATGGCAACCCCTTAGAGTCAAATCATTTGGCTATAGGTTGGTTGGATCATCTTACAATTTAACCCCTCGGACCCGGACAAGTATGGGTACCTAAAACTTAATTTCCTTGATTGCGGGTTCAAGAACACCGAGTGCCAAGGAACCTGGTACATGGATAGTGGTCATTCCGGATATATGACAGAAACAAGAGAAATCACAAAATTCAAGGAAGTCAAAGGAGCCAAAGTCATATTTGGGGAAATGAAGCTCCTGGTGAAATAAGAGGCATTGGATCCATCAAGAGGAATGGATTAGAAATCACGAGATGTTGCATATGTTGAAGGACTCAACTTCAACCTACCGAGTATCGATCGGCACTCTGTGACAAGGGCTACAATGTTGGATTCAACATGGGTGTATGCCAAATCAAGGATATTGAATCAAATGAAGTTGTGCTACAAGGAAATGACGAGAAGAATATGTATGTAGTGGATTGGTCAACCGCAACACCCAAGACTCTCTACTAGCCAAGAGCACAAAATGAATCAAGTTGTTGTGGCACAAAAAGCCGAGTCACCCGAATTTCAAAACAATTAACAAGCTAGCAAGAAGTCATCTTGTAGAAGGACTTCCGGACTCGATATCTGAAGGAGAGTATATGTGATGCATGTCGAAGGGAAAACAAATCAAGTCGTCATTCAAAGAAAAGACATGCCCATCCTCAACAAGAATCTGCATCTACTTCATATGGATCTATTTGGCCCATGGAACCAAACAAGATAAGTGGAAAGAAATACACCTTGGTGGTAGTAGATGACTACTCAAGATATACATGGACAATATTCATGTGCAAGAAGAAAGAAACCCTACAAAAACTACCACAAAATTGATGAAGAGAATTCAAAATGAGAAGAGTCAAACCATTATCAAAATAAGATCGGATAGAGGAACCGAGTTTGTCAATGGAATAATAACTCGATTGTATTGAGAATGGTATTGGTCATGAACTATCGGCAAGGACTCCACAGAAATGGAGTTGTAGAAAGAAGGAACAGAACCCTCAAAGAAGCAAAGCAAGGACCATGTTAGGCAACGGGGTTACCAAAAAGATTTTGGTGTCAAGCAATTAACACAAACTTGCTACACCCAAAACAAGATGTATGATAAATAGACAAACACAAAGACTCCCTATGAGATCTCGGAGGAAGAAAACCAAATGTTGCATATTTCAGAATATTTGGATGTAAATGCTTCATCCACAACAATGGCAAAGACAACCTAAAGGCTTTTGATGCTAAAGGCGTGAAGGTATCTTCTTAGGATACTCAAAAAAAGCAAAGCCTACTGAATACTCAACAAAAGAACTATGGTTACAGAGGAATCCATTCATGTAGTATTCGATGAGCCAAATGTAAATGGAGAAGACATTGAAGAGTCACCGATAAGTTGAAACATCCAATCATACGAGAAGAGTCCCCTACGGCTGAAGTCGGATTATCAACTCGAAAGAAGATGAGATAGTCAATCTCAAAAAGCGGTGAAAATTTGCGGTTAAGACCCTACGAAAGAGCGACCACAAGAACACAACTCGCAAGTCGATCAATCCAACTAACTTACTCCAACCTCGATGTAAGATGGCTAAGAGACCATCCACGACTTGTCATTGGAGATATGAGAGAAGGTGTCAAAACAAGATCCGAACTCAACAAGAAGCTATGTTCACATGCTTCATTTCGCAAATAGAGCCAAAAGATGTGTCACAAGCATTGGATGACACACATTGATTCAAGCTATGCAAGAAGAGTCAATCGCTTGAGAGAAATAAAGTATGGGAACTAGTGCAAAGACCCATACATCAAAATGTTATTGGAACCAAATGGGTATTCAGAAATAAGATGAACGAGGAAGGCTCGTGGTAAGGAATAAAGCAAGACTAGTAGCCAAAGGATATTGCCAAGAAGAAGGGATAGATTTTGATGAAACATTTGCCCTCGTAGCAAGATTGGAAGCTATAAGGATGTTTCTTGCCTATGCGCACTCACAAGAATTTCATTGTATATCGGATGGATGTAAAAAGTGCATTCCTAAACGGTTTATTGGAAGAAGAAGTATATGTTGAACAACCTCCAGGATTTGAGCAGTAAGACTCTTGAGACAAGGTATACAAACTCAAGAAAGCCCCCGTATGGATTGAAACAGCACCCGGAGCATGGTATGATACCTGTCACAATTCCTAACGAGAATGGATTCACAAAAGGAAAAGTAGATAGAACACTTTTCAGAAATTCAAGACAAGAAGAGTATATCTTTGCTTGTTCAAATATATGTGGATGACATCATTTTTGGATCCACTAACAAAGAGCTATGTGAAAATTCTCAAACCTCATGCAAAGCAAATTTGAAATGAGCATGATGGGAGAGTCGACATTTTTCCTTGGACTTCAAGTGAAACAACAAGGATGGAACCTTCATAAGTCAAACAAAATATACCGAGAGATTTAATGAAGAAATTTGGTATGGAAGAAAAGTCTTCTCAGAAAAATACCAATGAACACATCACAAAATGGACATGGATGCGGATGGCAAGCCCAAGATCAAACAAGATACAGGGCACTTATTGGATCATTGCTCTATCTCACAAAGAAGCGGGCGGACATCACCTTTGTTGTAGGTGTATGTGCAAGATTCCAATCTGCTCCAAAAGAGAGCCATATGACAAATAGCCTAAGAGAATATTGAGATACTTGAAAGGAAGCCAAGAAGTAGGCCTATGGTATCCAAAGGAAGGTGGATTCAAGCTAATTGGCTATTCGACTGGACTACGCTGGATGCGAGTGGACAGGAAAGAGCACTTCAGCACTGTCAAATGCTAGGAAAGACTAATTTCCTGGTTTAGCAAGAAGCAAAACTCAATAGCCACCTCTACGGTGAGCGAGAATACATAGGCAAAACAGCAGCCCAAGTCCTATGGATGAGACAACAAAGAGACTATGAAGTTGAAGAAAAAGAAATTCCAATCATGTGTGATAACACAAGTGCCATTGCAATCACTCAAAATCTGTCTTTGCCGCACTCAAGAACAAAACATATTGATGTCGATATCATTTCATAAGAGATCATGTTGAAAAGAAGGACATTATCTTGGAATATATCTCAACTCGATAAACAACTAGCCGACATCTTCACAAAACCATTATGTGAGTCAAGATTTGAAGAACTCAAGCATGAGTTGTTAATTGAGCTGAAATGACACTCGGACTAATCAAAGAAGAGTATTAGAACAAAAGAAGAAGTGAAAAAGAGCCGAAAATAATCGACTTAGTAAATCACAGATCGGAAGACAACACACCCGAGTCGGTGATAATGAGTCGCTAAGAGAAATGTGAAAAGTAGAGTTAAATCGGCTAAGAGATAAGCCGAATAACTTATGAGCGAAGTGACAAAAACGCAGTCGTTTTAACTTAGCGGGAATGTTTTAAGGAACACGTCGGCATAATGATGATGTGTACTGCATAAAAGTCGCACACTAAAGCTTATGATTGGATATAAATGCTGCCGCATTAAATACGAGACGTGAAATGCTCAATAGGCGTCACGAAATCCAAGCCGTTGATTTCGATCACAATTCAAAAAACCGTCCGCACGCCCTTTCATAAACCATATTTAAACCATTTTCGCCGTTTCTCTCTCACACTTCTAAAAACTGTTCATCTTTTTTTCTCTCAAAAGCAAAGGCAAACTACTCTCGAAACCCTATCAACATTCAAGTCAATTTCCTGAGACTTTTCTTGATATAATTAGAAATGGCACCAACTTATGACTTTATCAAGCTAGGAAAGCAAATCCACACCCCGCGGTGGATTTCGACGAATGGTGAAAGCGAGTCCGACGACACCCGGTGAAGAAAATCGCGAAAAGTTGGAAACGCCCTACTAAAACCGCTTTCTAACGCCGAATATCCTATGACCTATGTGGAGGAGGTCGCACAATTCTACGTGAATGCCGAGATTCACGACGAAGAATCAAGTCATCTGCTCACGGAAGGAGCAATGACTATCACCGCCAAGGACTTGGTGAATATTGCTCACTACCCGTATGAGCAAATCAAATCAAGGAAGTCGATGTAAACTTGGTCGACGATGGAAAGAAATAGCCAAGTCCGACCTTTGCTAATAAAATTATATACACAAAGAAAACAAGAGATCACAAGGAGGATTATCACAAATTGTTGGACATAGTTGCCAAATGTATCGACATCAAATTTGGCTTTCACTAACTATCAAAGGCAAAGCCGATTGTGATGGTCACTAATCATCGAAGAAAAAGAAGATCATGAGGTGAGTTTATCTAAATGAACTCTGCGAGCGTGGGAACAAGACCTTGAAAGAAGATGGCATTTGGAGGTCCCTAGGATATGGCCTAGTAGTTGGCCGACTCTGCGGAGGTGAAAGGGTACCTGGGCATTGGGAAGGCCTTCCGTATTATGAGGATGTTGAACTAACCTCTGCGGTGCTTTCGGCGAGCTTATGCAGAAGTGGCTTTTGATGAGGAATGGTGGAAACCCAGAAGATACGTTTCCTCTCCGATAAGAAAGAAAGGCCTTTCTGTTTGCAAGCTAACTATAATGAAAACCGAACATGCTGCTGCACAGTAGTAAGTGTCACCTTACGGCCCAGTAGTGTCTG